>CM053029.1:206790729-206980729 GCA_028564925.1 Lithobates sylvaticus | reverse complement strand
TTGAACAAATATACTATTATATTCTTCACTTTTTTCTCTCATCATTTCACATGCTTTATTGCTTATAGTTATTTATATTATCCCATTTCACTGTATATGATTGTATATCTGAACACTAGCAAACGAGCTTCCCTCTGCTGAATGTGTTGTAATCTTTCTATGTTACTTGTATACATTCCTTGTACTTAAATAAAATACTTTTGACAAGAAAAAAGTTAAATACCTAATACATAAAAAAAAAAAAAAAAAAAAAAAAAAAATCAGACTGCACTGTTACTGAAGCACTGCTGTAATAGCAGATAAACATTATCTTAAAAAGTTTATTACCGTATATACTCGAGTATAAGCCGACCCGAATATAAGTCGAGGCACCTAATTTTACCACAAAAAAATGGGAAAACGTATAGACTCGAGTATAAGCCTAAGGTGAGAAATGTGCAGCTACTGTAAGTGGAAAAGAGGGTCATCAATGCCCATTTGCAGCCTCACTGTGCACATTTGCAGCCATAGGTCCCCCAAACTTCAAACTCGGTAGTTAAGGGTTCCTAGATGCCCCCTAGCTGCAGCCAAATTTGGAGTCGCTGGACCCAGAAATGACATTGCTGCAGATGGACACAGTTGACCGACTTTGGGGCCCAGTATCTCGGGGTCACTTGGTTCTAGGAACCCCAAATTTGGTGTGCAAACCCAGTGGAACTATCACTACACCATATCCAATAGTTGGATACTTGGTGCTCCTAGCACCAAGTGGCCCCGAGATACGGGGCCCCAAAATCGGTTCGGAAAATGTCAAGCACTTTTCTGCAGCAAAGAAATACATTTTCCGAACCGACTTTGGTGCGCCGTATCTCGGAGCCACTTGGTGCTAGGAACCCCATCTTTGGTGTTGTAGTGCTAGTTCCACTGGGTTTGCACACCAAATTTGGGGTTCCTAGCACCAAGTGGCCCGAGATACGGGGTCCCAAAGTCGGGTCGGAAAATGTAATTCTCTGCTGCAGAAAAGTGCTTGACTCGCTTATAAGCCGAGGGGGGCATTTTTAGCACATTTTTTTTGTACTCGAGTATATACGGTATATATCTTATTCATAAATAGTGAAAGATTCAGTACACCAATAGAAGTAAAGTTGACTGAGATGACTAAAGTTGACTGAGAAGTGCCTATTAAATCTCAATGTATTTTGCTTTGAGAAGACGTTCTCCTACAGCTTCGCAAAGGAAGTGTGACTGAAGAGCAGTATGTGAAGTGTTTAATATTCAATAATAAGATATGGCAGATTGCATGCCCATTTTCGGTCAATAGGCTTCATTCCTGAGCTTTGAAAACACATTCCTAATGGATAGAATATAACGTTGCGTAACGGTGCAGTATCTTTGCACTAAATCTGTACAGCTGGAACAGATCAGTGACATGAAATGTAGGAAGAAAAAAAAAAAGCAAACATTTAAAAAAAACTGTAGAACATTACTGTAATAATGTAACATTACTGTAATACTACATGATTTCACAATGCATTGCTGATTTTTTTATAAACCAAATTAATTTGATAGTACATCAGACAGGACTACAGAACACATTCCCCTTATTCTAACACTACCCGTCCAAGAGTAACAACGCTGCTCCTCCATAGACAGTGTGGTGAGTGAGCGTTATCATCCTAAGACAGAAAATATTACTGGTAGGGTCACCAGGTGAAAATAAAAAAAGTCTGAAAAATATATAAAAAGTGTATTCTCCAATTATGGCTAGGTTTATCCGTAGTACCTACCTTTCCTTTATAATAGATGACAAAGTGACAGTGTTTTTACCTTTGAAGTGTTTTGACTTTTAAAATGGATACTTGGGACACTGATACTCCAGGTTCAAAATCTTAGGCATGCTCAGTGGCAGTATGACAAATTCTAATGTCACTTTCTCTTTTTGATGTTTCCTGTGGCTCTGGAGCATTTGATCTGCCTGAAGGAATGCTACATTTACTACTTTTCTTGTAAGCTGACAGTAAAGGCTTCATCTGTCCAAAAGACAGTTGAAGAAACGACCATTTTTCCCCGAAAATAAGCCCAGGTCTTATATTAATTTTGACACAGTAGGGCTTATTTTCAGGGTAGGTCTTACCATGTAATGTGATGTCTTCTCTCCCCCTCTTTCCCTGCCTATCAGGAATCCCCAGTGTGAACTGAGTTAAAATGCTTGTGAAATCCTATAATTTACTATATTACAGTAGTATATAATGTACAATGTGTGTTTCTGTAATACAATTGTGCCAAATACCTTCTTTATAGCGCTGCTCTGCGATTCTGTGATCCACCGGAGCTCTCTTCCCCGCAATTATATTACAGAAACACACATTGTACATTATATAGTACTGTAATAGAATGGATTATAGGATTTTACAAGCATTTTAAACTAGGGCTTATATTGCAGCCCTCCTGGAAAAAATAACGCTAGGTCTTATTTTTGGGGTAGGTCTTATTTTCAGGGGAAACACGGTATGAGGAGACTTTGGGGTTTATTTACTAAAGGCAAATACACTGTTCACTGCAAGTGCCCTTGTAAGTGCAGTCGCTGTAGATCCGAGGGGGACATGCAAGGAAAATAAAACAGCATTTTTTCTTGCACATGATTGGATGATAAAAATCAGCAGAGCTTCCCCTCATTTCAGATCTTCCCCTCAGATCTACAGCGACTGCACTTCCAAGTGCACTTGTAGTGAAAAGTGGATTTGCCTTTAGAAAATCAACCCCTTTGCCTACTAGACTCCTCTTACAACTGTGATATATAGTATATTTCATGTAGCTTGCCTCTTTAACAAACTTACACTATACATGAATAAAGTAACATGGTCTTACTTTTTAAATGATCAATGATGCCAATTTATAGCACATTATGTTGCCCAATTTTTTGGAAGAAGATTTAAAAAATAATCCAGCACCCAACAATTGGTCCACTTGAACAGCTGAACAGGTCTCTATAGCCACAGTTTAAAGTACTATTTCCAAAACATCTGAATAGACATAAGGGAATAGGTAAAATCCCAATCTGGCTATTCACCTAGTCCATTAGGCACTAAGCCACTCATCTGATTGTATGCTTTTCTCTATTTTGAAAAAAATAAAAAATTGGCACCAAATAATAACAGGTTGACACAGCCAGACATCTAGGCTGATATTTAAAAGACTTGAAGGTCACCTACAGTTCTGATACAAATATTCTTTCTCTTGAGCAAGAGCTTTGCCTGTAGGATTTGTACAATTGAGTTTATATAGAAATTGTTTGTGTGTCCTGTCTTTAAACTTGCCCAGGCAACCAAGCTGGTATCCGTGTATGGAGGGGTCTACAAGTGTGTGACACTTCAGCTATGGAGTCACCTGCCAATGGAATGAAAGGTATCATTTGGGGGAACTAATTTGTTTATACAGTTTATCCCAACCACGGCACTACCTGCCTTGCGTTTGTATGTTCTCCCTGTACCTGTGTGGGTTTCCTCCAGGCACTCCCCAAAGATATACTGGTAGGTTAATTGGCTCCTGTCTATATTGGCCCTTATATGTGCATGTGAGTTAGGGGCCTTAGATTGTAAGCTCCTTGAGGGCAAGGACTGATGTGACTGTACAATGTATATGTAAATGCGTAAATTGACAGCGCTATACAAGTACTTGTAATAAATATTCACAGATATCTGCAGACTATAAATCAGCCCAATCATGGTCGAATGTCAAAACGTTAAAAATCTATTAATTTCCCAAATTTACGTGAAATACAAAACTGTAATCGTGCTACTGTTATTGGTCTTTCACAGGGCCTAAAAGGGGGCACTTGATGTTTGTAAGGAATGCAAGCCAAAATTTACCAGGCTTGGAAGCTTAAAGTGGATGTAAACCCCATTCATGAAATCTGACCTGGGCACATATATCTGCAGTGTTTACTTATCTATCTCCAAAGCCCTAAATCCCGTGTCTTTCTGCTGCTCCGTTTACAGCAAGATAACTTCTGACAAGCTCTCTGACACAGGAGATAAAAGCAGCTGGAAATTTGTGTCGGGAGGGAACTTAGAGACAGATAAACAGAGAGCTTGTCTATTCATAGCACAGCTCTGGAAGCTTCTTCATTCCTCTGCCTATGTGGAGGGGGGTGTACCTTTCCTCCAATCAGCTGTCAAACAGTGTATGCCCAGACTCCCCTCCCAGTGTTGAAACAGGAAGAAAATTTTCTAACACGATGTGCACTTTCTAAAGAGTCTAAAAAGCTGAAGACAGCAGATATACATGTAAAACCTATGTAGAGAGATTTGTTTAATCTCAGTGTATCATCTGAGGCTGTTCACTTCACTGGGTACATGCAAGAGTTTACATCCACTTGGTACATGAAGTGTATGCAATGGCAAAACTTTTTCACTTTTCAATACAGTGCAGAAGGATAGACCCTTTGTCAAGTTTTTATTGTTGTCCACAATAGGCAGATTCGCCCCTCTTTTTGTCCTTCTGAGCATTGACTCCAACACAAAAAAAAAAAAATGTTTTTCACCAATCTTGTTTCATCTGGTGGATCACGTGTTTATTTATCACCTAGTAAAATTTCTAAAGGCACGGTGATTGGGGACATCTGCATAGATTATGGACATTGGTTGTTTTAGGAGTCATTTCACATGATATGGACACGATCTGATTATTAGCACTGTTTGATATTATTGTGCTAAGATACCTATGGGTGTTCTGTTTTAATTCTTAATTTTTCTTGTTTTGGTATATATGTGATTTAAAGAGGTAGCGCCTATCTTTATTAATTTAAAAATATATTTTAGTGTTCCTTACACTTAAAGGGGCAGCTGCCTTTATAGAATTATGACACTTGTGGGTTGGCGCCCTTTTATTTTTATATTTTTAAATTGGGGTTGATTTACTAAAGGCAAACCAAGCATATTCTTAGCAAGTGAAGTTTACCCAGAGCTTAGTGAACGAGGTAAAGCTTTGCTGAATTCTATTATCCAATTATGTGCAAGAGAAAATACGTTGTTTTTTGAGATTGGGTATTGTTTGCAAAGTGAAATTTCACTGCAATCTCAAATCTCTATGGAACATTCCCTTGCAAAGTGAATAGCCTATTTGGTTTTAGTAAATCAACCCCATGTGCTCAGTTCTTGCCTTAAAGCAGTAGTAAAGCCTGCATTGTGATTTTTACCTACAGGTAAGCCTGATTATAGGTAAAATTAATATTTCCTAAACGTGCACCGTTTAGGAGATATTCACCCTGAATGCACCTGGTGACATCACCAGGATTTGCACTCTGAAGGCCTGGCATACCTTGCTGGACTTTCAGAGGTTCGTGCCGGAAACCGAGAGCTCCCGTGCACATGCAGTGGCATGACGTCATCGCAGCTCCGACCAATTAAATAGCCAGAGCGCACAAACCTGGACGAAAGACCGGGGGAAGTTGTCAGCCCTCTCAGTGGTGACAGCGCACCGCTGGAAGGCTTTGTTCCAATGGAAGTATTTCATAATGTGCTAGTATGGGATGCATACTAGCACATTATGCAATTGCCTTACAGGTGTTAACCAGCCACGGTTTACTACCGCTTTAAGGCTGCCCATCTGCGACTTGCCCCCCTGGAGAATCCTGTGCTGACATTCATAACAGAACAAGTTTTACTGTTGATGGATTGACATCTGCAGTGTGCCTGTGTGTACAAGTCCTTATGCATCATGGCTGGCAGATTTTCTTTTAAGCAGAACAGATTAAGATCGGGAAGTAAAAATGTATATAGAGAGGATTTGTAACGTTACCATCATCACATAATTGTACAAAAAGCTTTTGAAGATTACATTCTGTGTGCCAGTTCGGCTGTGGAAGTAAAAGCCTGGCTCCAAACATTAACTGCTCCATTAAGTACAGCGGAGTTAATTTTGAATTATCAGGAGCTATTTTGTAGATTGACGGTGGTTGAAGTAGAAAGATTATTAACCCTTAAAGGAGAGCCTCAGATTAGTCTTGTTTAAAACGCATCATTAAGTCAAAAAAAGACATTTTGTTATACAGTATATATTTTCTTTATTACCATCTTAATTATATTCAGCTTAAAAAGTTAAAGTGTTTTAGCACATGGCTATTGTGCAGTCTATTAAACTTCTTCCTTTCAGAAACAGAGTCACAACAAACTCTTTACTGACATTTTGATCCCTGCCTCCACAGCTTCCAATTTTCATGCACCAATAAAACAGTACGGATGACTCGGCACACAGTTACCTATTCAGTAGCCGGAATTAGATTACATCATCTGTTGGTACTGCTGGTTGATGCTTTTCACAACCTAGCTCCCAAACCGTGGCTTAAAGCCAAAGTCTGCTTATTTTGTTTTTAGAACTAGCCTGGGAATTCTTAACGTAAAAAATAATACTGATGCTACGCGACTCTGCTTCTCTCTGGAGCTGACCCCCCCCCACGCATATTCTCCCGCTCTGCAATCCAGTCCGGTTCTCTACCAGGTTGCATGACATAAAATTACATCAAATTTCAGACATCCCAGCATTATCTTTAGATGAGCTTTTCACCTTTAATGATATACAGACCAAGGATGATAAACTCCAAGGATGTCCGGTTTCTTTTATTACAACTGCAGAATGGATCATATGATCACAGCAGGCAGTCCCTTACTTCTAGGAACTCCTAAAAAGTCTCAGAATGCGGTCTCAACATCTACTAAAGAGAAAAGGGTAAAGATTTACAATTCAGTTTGCTGCTCCTTGTAATGTTTATAACCAACAAAAGAGAACTGCTTTCTTCTACGAAAAACTGGAATTTTAACGTAAAGCAGACCTAAACCCAATCACTCCTCTCGCCCCCCCTCCCGGCTTCTTTTTCTCTTCTCTTTTTTCCCCGTCATTGGGGTGAATACTAGACCATGCAGGCATTTCATGAATGAATGAATGAATGAATGATTTGTATAGCGCTGCAAATGCGAACTGAATCGCCTCAAGGCGATATATATATATTCTTTCTTTCACAGATATATGTCGTATGCACTAGCTCCTGATGAGGTGGCAAGATCACCGAAACGCGGCAAGCTTTACAGGATGCATACATACATGTATTTCAAAAAGAATTGACTATATGCACTAATTGCGCCTGTTCAATGGTTTTCTATATAGAGCAATATTGGTTCATGATATCACACTCTGATTAAGTCTTGTTTTTATCGTATAGATGTTTTACATACCAGCTTATCTTCCACATGGTAGCAGTACTGTACATGCCATGCAATGTATACTTGTTTACAAATGTAAAGAAGGATGTTTGTTAAATTGGCCCAGCTGTGTCAAACACCTCTCTGCGCCTGCGTGGATGGTGTTATCTAACTGTTTCTGAGTATGTATAGTGGGTATATAAATAAATAAATAAATAAATAAATAAATATATACGTTATCAAGTGTGCAACTTTAAAATTAAGTGCACTGGTGGCAGCTGCTTTAAAAAGATACACATATAAAAATACAATAGAGAAATAAGTAGAGAAATAAGTAAACCCAGGTATAAAACCAAAACCTATTAAAATATTGTAGCAGCGCTCAATATCAGAGAATAAACGCTGATAAATATACACATAAAACTCACGGATAAAAATCACGAATAAATATCTGTGAGAGTGGGTGGTCAGAGTATAAAAATGTGGCAATAAAAGTGAGGTTAAAAATTGATATATAAATAAATAAGAAAAGACCAATGATATGGTAATAAAATTACTAATCGATCATCAATTTTAACAGTTCATCTACAGAGTCCAGAATGGGTTGTAATCTGATGTGAGACAATAGTTCATTTCTTAGATGTGCCAAAGCTGATTAGTCCATCCACCAGAGAAAATTCCACCACGTGTTAGGGGGTTCCCCTTTTGGGGATGCACTCACCAGAGCTAGGAAAATTACGGGCACATAAAGTATCTTTCTCAGGTCACTGCTCCCTCTTTTGTTGGTACCCTCCAATTCTCTTCCACAGCCTCTGATTCACCAGCTCACCCAATGCAGGCAGGTCATGTGTGAAAAGAATTGTGCCACATAGCGTAATACTGCATAAAACTTTTTATTTTATTTAAATTCACCCTCCCTTATAACACAATTAAAATAGAAAAAAACAACCCCTTTTGTAAAAATGCGTACCAGATGTACAGTAAGAATAGCATTCATTAACATAAGACTTGTGCCCATTGGTCATAAATGCGTACCAGATGTTAAAGGTGTAAAAGCATAGTCATGGTAAGGATAAATGTAAGGCGTTGCACTATGCCTGGTTCCTTTTCCGGGTCCTCTCTGTCGATTTCCGCTCGTGGAGCACTGGAAACGACGTCCTGTGAGTATCCTGGGCGGTGGAACGCAAGGTGGAGCGCACGCTAGGTCACTTCCGGGTTCTCTGGTCTACGTCCCTGACGCGCGTTTCGTCATTTCCGACTTCGTCACGAGGGCGTGACCAGAGAACCGGAAGTGTTCTTTTTATAGTCATGGACAGTCCCTCCAGCCAATCAGAGTACACGCTCAACCGCAATAGTTGTATATGGGGCATTACAAGCTGTTAATACAGCGAGATGTAAACGAAAACTCGGGTTACAAATGCGTCATTGCTATGTGTACTACATCATATAACAATATGTTCAGCATGAGTAATACAATGGATTAATAGTGTGATACACAATGATGCAATCCGCAGCATTGGCAAATAGCCCAGTCGTTTAAACATGATATGCTGTGTACTAATCATATTTGTGTATTAACCCCATCTGAGCGTGTATCCTGCGGCTACAGGTCATAATCAATCAAATGGCTATACAGACAGATATGTTTGAACTGCTGTAATACCTCTATTGGTGATATAGAAAAAACGAATTCCACTGAAGGAGGGATATGGTTTTAATACATTGTGGCTAAATTCCACATATAATCTATAGAGGCTGTATTACGCGAGAGGTCCAAAATGTAATGGATACAGGGGAGATATACAGATAAAACCCAGAGTATGGGTAAATCTATGATCCAACTAAAAATAAAGGATTAAAATGTAAGCATGTTAAAATCGCAAGTTGAGTCGCATTTGAAATCGCATGTGTAACATTGAAATTTGGTTTGAGCTAGTTTAGCAGGATCATACAAATCACAGAGAAGATGCCGGTTACGTCAATATATTAAAATATATAAAAATTATATATAATATATATATAAAATATATATATAAAAACATAAATATAAAAATATATAAATATAAATATATAATCAAAACATATACGTAACCAGCAAGGAATTGTACTATAATGGTCAGGGGGATCAGTATACTGGGTATATTACATCTGAGAATGGGATCTGTGATCACAGCCCTCCTTCAATGTCTAACAAGTTGATACCCCCATATAAATCTACCAATTGTAGGGTGCAAGAGAGAGTCATATGGATTTAAAAATCTGAGGAATAAACAATAAAAGTACAAAATAAAATCCAATGGAGGTCACATGGAGATAGAGGGAGATCAACCAAAGATCACCCGGAGGTGAGGTGTATGAGGAGATTCGGTCAATAACTGAATAAATAAATACACGAATAAACAGACGTGGAACAAATCTATAAGTGTGTGTTGGAGGGTATTATGTATCACTGATAAAACAGTTAATGTCTAACTCAACATTGAGGCCTTTAGGGACGAGCACATCTGTCAGGAAAATCCATTGGGTTTCCTTTTTGGACAATTCACGTACCCTATGGATACCCCTCCAATGCGGCTGGAGATGTTCTATACCCCAAAATTCCAAGCCGCTCGGATCGCTATCATGTTTCAATTTAAAATGCAGAGAGACGTTGTGGTCCTTGTAACCTATTTTGATGTTATTGATGTGTTCAGCAATTCTTATCCTCAGGAGTCTTTTAGTTCTACCTATATACATCAAGCCACAAGGGCATTTCAGGGCATACACTACATACATGGTATTGCATGTAATGAACTGCTTGATGTCAAAGGAAGTCTGATTTGCTGTTGCCACAAAGTTATCAAAGGCTCTTAAAGGTTTCTTCACTTCTCTGCAGGCCCTACATTTCCTGCATGCATAAAAACCATTCCTGTCCCAAAAGGAAGGTGGTTTTTTTGGAGGGTCTATAATTTTCTTAATTATCCTATCCCCAAAACTTGTTGCTTTTCTGTAGATGAATTGGGGATCTGTCGGTAGGGCTGTGGTCAATTTTTTATCCAACAGTAGAACGTGCCAGTGTTTTCTAAAGATGCTTTCAACTTCCTTATACTGTTCGTGGTATCCGGATATAAAGGACCACTCCTTTTTTTGACTGTTGGGGGTGGAGGTGGATGGTTTGGGTGACGGCCTTTCTTCCAGTGTGGTGCTCCTAGGAATATTGCCCACTTCTTCCACTATTTCCTTTAATTTCTTGGGATCGTATCCTCTAGCTTCAAATCTGTCGGTTAAAATCTTAGATTGAAGGGAAAAATTCTCATTTTCTGAGCAGTTTCTCCTTACCCTCATTATTTGACCCTTAGGTATATTCCTTAGCCATAGAGGGTGGTGACCGCTGGATGTAGGCAGATAACTATTCCTGTCAGTCTTTTTGAAATATACCTTTGTTTCTAATCGGTTCAACTTCCGATAGATGGTTACGTCTAGAAAATCTATTTCATCCTTATGGCATGTTGAGGTTAAAACAATGTTGTTATTATTTATGTTTAAAAAGGTTAAAAAAATCTCAAAACTTTCAATATTTCCGGCCCAAATAAAAAACAGGTCATCAATAAAACGTCGATAAAATACTAGTTCTGTACGTTGGTTATTAAAAATCGTTTTATCCTCCCATTCTGCCATGAAGAGGTTCGCAATGCTTGGTGCAAATTTGGCACCCATGGCCACACCTCTCTGTTGCGAGTAAAATTTGCCTCCGTACCAGAAATAATTGTGACTTAGACAGAAATCTAGTGCATTTTTCAGGAATACCTTCTGGTCAAATGGTAAATCATCCCTCTTACTTAGGGCCCAGTTCAGGGCCAGTAGAGCATCCTCATGCTGGATAATAGAATAAAGGGAGGATACATCGGCGGTAACAAGTAAAATCTCATTTCTTCCTTCTAGGTCGATTTTTTGAAGAGAATTTAAAAAATCTTTTGTATCTCGTATATATGATCGAGTGTTTCTCACACTACTTTGAAGGAATTTGTCTAAGTATTGACCAAGTCTCGCCGAGATGGAGTTGATGCTATTGACAATAGGCCTTGCTGGGGGTTTCGTTGAGTCCTTGTGCACTTTAGGTAATGTATAGAGTGTTGGTATTCTGCTACTAGTTGGTACCAGATACCTTTTCTCTTTGTCAGTCAGAATCTCTTTTTTGGATCCCATCTCGATCAGTTTCTCTAAGTGATCCCTATATTCCATGGTGGGATCTTTCTTTAGACTGCAGTAGGTTGTGGTATCCGACAACATTTCTGTTATTTGATTGTGGTAAAATTCTTTCGTTAAAATAACCACGCCACCTCCTTTGTCTGCTGGTCGTATGATTATATCTTTCCTTTTTTCCAAAGCTGTGATTCCCTCATCGATGTACCTTGTATTCATTTTTTTATTGGGTTGTAGACTTGCTATGTCCTGTAATACAAGTCCCTTGAAAACCTCCACCTGATGGTTAGGGTTATTGGGTGGGTTAAAGAGAGATTTATTCTTTAGACCACTGTTGATCGATCGGGTTGTTTTAGATTGAGTATGACTGATTGTTACCGCTTCATTTCTTATTTCTCGTCCCAGGAAATGCTTTTTTATGTTGATTTTCCTGATGTACTTGTGAACATCGATATAGACGTTGAATTTATTGATCGGTTTTTTTAGACCGCATTTCAAACCCAAATTTAAAATGTTGACCTCTTTCTGTGATAATTTAATGTTGGTTAGGTTGAAAATTCCTCCTATTCGGCACCTCTTCTTCTTTTGTTGGAGTTTGTTGCCTGCTCTGCATCCTCGATATTTTCGTTTCGTGGTGGAGCCAATGATGGTTCCCTCACTGGATATGGTGGATTTCCTCTCCCTTGCGGGTCCCTGTGGTGTCCTTGTGGGAGTTGCTCCCTGTGATATCCTTGGGACTGTTGTTCTTGTGGGTACGGCTGGTATTGCGCCTGCATAGGTGGCCGTCCCCTGCGTGGTGGATACCCCCGACCCCTCTGTTGACCTCCTCTGCCTCGTCCTAAAAAAGGACGTGGTGTGGGGTAGTTGTTGTATTCATCCGTGTATTCATAGATTGGTTGAAAGCGTGATTTTTATCCGTGAGTTTTATGTGTATATTTATCAGCGTTTATTCTCTGATATTGAGCGCTGCTACAATATTTTAATAGGTTTTGGTTTTATACCTGGGTTTACTTATTTCTCTACTTATTTCTCTATTGTATTTTTATACTTGTTTACAAGTTGTGTATATTTGTCAAAATAAAGTTTAGGCTGCTTTCACACTGGGGCATCGGCGTTAAAGCGCCTGCTATTTTTAGCGGTGCTTTACCGTCGTTTTTGTGGAGGTTTTTCGGCCACTAGCGAGGCTCTTTTAAACACAAAAAGACAAAAAAAAAAGGTTAAAACGACCCGCAAAGTGATGCTGCCGCCAGCACTGCCCACTCATTTCAATGGGCAGGGGCGTTTTAGGAGCGGTGTATACACCGCTCCAAAGATGCTGCTTGTAGGAGTTTTTTTTAACGTCCTGCCAGCACATCGCCTCAGTATGAAGATACTCTATTTTTCACACCGAGACTGCCGGGGAGCTGTTTTTCAGGTGCTTTACAGGCGCTATTTTTAGTCCAAAAGCGCATGAAAAACGCCTCAGTATGAAAGGGGTCTTATACTTCATATCTGGCTTTGTTCATGTGCCGCACTCAAAGTGCCTCCAATGCAATACTCCCAACGCACATGTTCCTGCACAAACGGCTATCTTAAATTGGGTGCTGAAACGACCAACGGCTGGAACTGACTGCAATCATGAGAAGGAAGTGTTTCAGAGCCACGCAGGACCCCTTCATCAGGCATGTGACCTACTCGTCACATGCTTAATGAAGGGGTCCTGCGTGGCTCCAAAGCGTTGCTTCTATTTATTTTTTGGAAACTATGTGATTAAAATTTTGGACCCAATTTTGGAGATCCTGGTGTGCTGGTGACACTTCCTTCTCACTCAAAGTGCCAACACCCTACTTTCTCTGCACTTAACAGGGATGGAGGCACCTGGTCCCTCCAGGTGCTTCATTCAAAGTCCCAACTTCTCTTCCTTCAAACCCAATTACTAAAATCTCATATATGTTTAAAACATATTATAGCATTTAAAAAATTGTATTCAATCTTTTTTTTTAATATGCAGTGTTCATTTAAATAGTACCTAGTAATTCTCCCAAGAAGGTCCTTGATCAGGCATTTCATGTTGTAAAATGACAACTGTCTCCCAATGGTGATGCTGCATGGTCACCCTGACCCTTGCAGACTACGGCCAGCCATGTTGACACACATTGCATAGGCATAGTCCTCCGATATCCAGAGCAATGACCTGCAGCCAATGCTGGATCAAGTGCATGTAGGCAGGAAAGGGCTGAAAGGGACTGGAGATCTCCAGCACTGCACTGTAAAAAATTAAAGAAAGGAGTATTTTATGCAAACAAATTACGCACAGATACTGATCATAACAGAATCTGCCCTGTGTGAAAGAGGCCTTATGTATAAACATCAAAAAAATAAAAAATAAAACAAAATGGTTTAACTTCCCTTTAGTCCAACTAGGGCAGGGGTAGGCAACCTTTCAGAGGCTGAGATCTACTTGGGCAACATGTAGGAAATCAAAGATCCCCGGCAGGAGGGGGGTTGGGGCATTGACATCAGCCTTTAAAAAGAATTCAATAAAAATACTAAGGGCCGGTTCCCACTGCTGCAGTGCATGCGATTCACACCGCACTGCTATGCAAATCACATGCGAGGTCTGTGCGATTTAAATTCAATACAATCTGTATGGCTGAATTTGCATCGCATTCGGACCAAACTCGTGCAGGACCCTTTTTTGGTCCGCACCAGAATCGAATTGCATGGATGTTCACAGCCATGTGATCCGATTCCTGTCCAAATTGAAAGTTCGCACTGCGATATGTGAATCGATCTGAGGTGTCATTAACTTTGTATTGACACTCCCAGCAGTTCGCATAAGGCAGTGTGAACTGCTGGCGGGAGACATGCGATGCGGGAACCATACTGTATGCGCAGAGTTCCCGCATCACTGCAGTGTGAACTGAGCCATAGTGTGTCACAGTAGTGTCTTCTTCCCTTTTCAAATCACTCACCCCCACCACAGTAGTATCCTCTGCCATCCCCTCCTCCGCAACAATGTCCTCTGCCTCCTTTCACATCACCCCCTCTAGTAATATACTATGCCCCCACTGTAGTGTCCTCTGCCCCTCCCCTCACACACACGGTAGTGTCCTCTGCCACCCCCCCCCCCATAGCAGTGTCCTCTGCCATCCCCCTCCACTGTAGTGCCCTCTGTCCCCCTATAGCAGTGTCCTCTGCACCCCCCCCACACAGTAGTGTCCCCTGCCCCCACTGTAGTGCCCCCTACAGCAGTGTCCTCTGCAGCCCGCTACCCCCTCCCACAATAGTTTCCCGTGCCCCACCCTGTAGTGCCCCCTGCCACCCCATTGCAATGTCCTCTGCACCAAACACCCCCCCCCGTAGTGCCCTCTGCCACCCCATTGCAATATCCTCTGCACCAAACCCCCCCAGTAGTGTTCTCTGCCCCCCCTCACCATAGCAGTTTCCTCTGCAACCCCCACAGTAGTGTCCTCTCCTCTGCCCCACATGCATAGCACTATCCTCTGTTTCTATCCCCCAGTAGTGTCCTCTGCCCCTGTGGATAGCCCTATCCTACCTTACAGCGTCTGTACATCACAGAGGAGTTGAGAGGCTGCACGGTGCTGAATGGAGGGCGGGACCGGGAGCTGCTTTAGTTAACTTTTTATGTTAACAAGCTGATGATTGGTAGCTAGGACTGCCTAGAACCAATCATCTGCTAGTTAACTTGCAAAGTTAACTAAGGCAGCTCCCGGTCCTGCCCTCCCATTCAGCATGGCTTTGCCTCTCGCTCCTCTCTGCTAGTGAAGGGAGAGCAACGCCGGTGGAGACAGGGGAAGCATCGGCACAGCCCTGATCAAGATTTACCTGTCAGCTTCCCGTGATCAACTGGAAGCCGATCCCGGAACTAGGGTCTTTGCTCCAGGATCTATGTCCCCCATTGGATGTTTTCCACTGAGGGTGCAGATCAGGCAAGAAGTCCACACTGACTCCATGTAATCTGCAGAACAAGGAGATAAAAATCTCAGCCACCGCACCCCATACAAGCCCAGCGTGTAACAGGTGATAACAGCCTCAGCCTAACTCCATCCAGGCAATGCCCCCACACATTTCACCCCATCCATGGGCTTAGTCATGGAGGTAATAAATAAACAACAGGTGAAGACTGAAGAGGGGGAGAGAGAAGGAGAACTAGGAGCGCTGTACAAAATAAAAAATAGAAATGGATTTGTATAGCCAGCAGCCTGGTTGTTAAACAAGCAATGCCTTTGAACATAAATCTTTTTAAAATGGGTGGGAGGGCTTCTTTGCAGGATATCCTTTGTTGTTAACCTTTTATGACTTTTTCTATATAGCCCTTCATTTTTATTTTCATTTTAGAAAGGGGGGACTTTTAAAATTTTCCAATTTTTTTTTTTTTTTTAATAGGTTGGGAGTCACATGCGTTTTAAATTCCATGCCAAACGAAATTTTTTTTGCCACACATGAAGACCAGAAGTGGCTGCTAGCTATGCAAATCTATTTCTATTTTATATACTGTGCAGCGCTCCTAGTTCTCCCTTATTCCCTCTCTCCCCCTCTTTAGTCTTCACTTGTTGCTTGTTAATCACCACAGAGGCCCATGATGCCATATATACCCTTCCTATCCCAGGGATATCACCTCCATGAGGAGGGACGAAACATGTCGGGGTGGGGGGGGTGGATGGAGTTAGGGTGAGTTAGTTCTCACATATTACAAACCGGGCTTGTACTTGTATGGTGTGCGGTGGCTGAGATTTTTCTTTCCTTGTTCTGCAAATCTTTAACTGAGCCATAAACAAAAGGAAACAACAACCATATACTTTTTAAACCTTATCCAGTCAGCAGGAGGTTCCTAATGCTGGAGGCTGCCATTATATGGGCTGAACAGTCACGTGGTGTGATCACTGGGATTTTTTGTCACATTTTAAATCGGAAGTCTGACCCACAGCACAGTTATTCTGTCCCTTAAGCTTGTGGGAGAAGGGCTCCTTTAGTTGGAAAGGGGCCCCTTTAGAGTGGTGGCGATTAAAAGAAGGTCCCCCATTACAAGTAGAAAGAATGCTTCTTGTATTGGTAGTCAGGGGGAAAAAAATGCTCTTCTAAAAAGAGTATTGGTGGCAATAGTTACTTCTTTTAGAGTAAGAAATTGTTCATTGCTAAGGAACACCTATCAAGGGTAACTAGATACCTACCTGGGCTGAAAAAGAATGATGTACGATGATGGCTTTATGTTGCAGATCTGACATTATTTGAATGCATCATCCTTACCAAACCTCAAAGTATACGGAAGGAAAAATAACATTCTGTGACAATAAAACTATGGCGAGTTAAAATATATATCAAAAATATTTGCCAACTGCATCTAGGTGAAGATGTTCTAGAAAGACTTTCTATAAATTTGAAGGTGTCAAGTGGTGGGATTTACTAAACCGGGGTGGCGTGCAGAGAATGAATACTGGACAATTAATGCAATTAAAGCAAACAAGGATAACTGCATGATTTATGTGCAAGACATTTCACTAATCTCCAGTTCATCATCAGCACTGCTGCTAGAGCTTGAGTAGCTGAGTTCAGTTCATCCTCAAGACCTCAGTTCTACTAAATTATGAATTATGGGCCATTACTATGTAGTAGGCTGTCTTCTCCCTGCATTTAATTGGTTGAATATTATTCTGTGCAAACGTATAGCAAAAAGAAAGGCATCAGTAAGGCAGAGTGAGACAGGTTCAGAAAACCTATGGCAAAGAAAAACATAGCTGCTGGGTTGACCATAAAAATATTCAGGAGGTAAGTATTTACTGCACTAAGGAAAGGACAGTGGAATTCTCATTTGTCCCTAGATCTATATTCTTAAAAAAAGAAAAGAAAAAAAGCCTCATTATAAGAAGGGAGAAAAAGGACAAATTGTGCTATGAGAATTAGCAGCACAAAATGACATCCACAGTCTTCAAAAATCATGCATACACATCAATCGAATAGCTTTGTTATTCTTTTTCATTTCTGCTTCCTTGTAACAGGCTTCCATTGCTCCTGAATCTCCTGTTTTCCATCTCACTTCTGTTAGTTTGAAATGAGCAGTGCACATTAGTTGTGGTCATGTGCACTCATCTATGCATACTACAAATCCCACAGTCCATAGACCAGGGGTAGGCAATCAGTAGCCCTCCAGCTGTTGTGGAAATACATTTCCCATGAGGCATTGCAAGGCTGGCAGTTACAATTACTCCCAGAGGCATGATGGGACTTGTGATTCTACAACAGCTGGAGGGCCCCCAAATTGCCTACCCCTGCCATAGAATCTAGTCCTGCTTTGGATCGAGAAAGAGAGGGTGGCCACATTCCTATTTACAACGAGACAATCAAGAACGAACATATGGAGAAATATGGAGATTTGGAGGAAGCTGAGGACAATAGAAGGTACTTTCTTGAGTTAGGAACACATACTTTTTTTTTTAATTATAATCTTTATTAGTTTTTCCATCTATAAAACATGTTTACACCTCAACACAATATTCCAGGACCAGTATCTTTTTTACATACATTTTGTACTTAACACATAGGTATATCTCTTTATGAAGATAAAAAAAGAGCACTCTATATTCCCTCCACTAAAAAGGAGGGAGCCGCTTTTTGAGTAATATTGCCTGGATTTACTCCTGTCTCATTATCCCCCCTTTCCCGCCTCCCCTCCCCCCCCCCACCCCCCCTCTATTCCAGCTGTATCTGGTGTATTCCCTCTATCCATGGTCTCCACATCCTATCAAATTCTTTCATATTATATCTCTTTATGTACGCGGCTCTCTCCTTCGGGAGGGTTTCATTCATTATATCGATCCAATTCTTTACTGTGGGTGGCATCTGTGATTGCCATCTCATCATTATCATCTTCCTGGCCTGATACATGCCCCTTAATATTGCCACTGTTGTACTTTTTGTTTCACCCTTTTCCTGTCTATACCCCAGGATACAAAGTACCACTTCCCTTTCCACTTCTTTTTTAAATATGCTCTTCAATACTTTTGTCACCCCTTCCCAGTACCGGAAGAGCTTGGGGCATCTCCATACCATATGGACCAGGTCCCCCTGCCCCTGGCACCTCGGACACTTATCATTAGGCCTTCTTCCAAATTTACATAACAGCTTTGGTGTATAATACGCTCTGTTGAGTAGCATCAGATGTGAGAATTTCTGGGCGGGCGAAACCGATATCATCGGGGCTAGTTCTAGTATTCTCTTCCATTGTCCCTGTGGAATGGCACCTAGATCCTGTTCCCATTTTTTTTTTACCTCCAGCAGCTTTACTTCGCCTAGGGTCCCTCTGTTCAGTAGTTTATATATCACAGATATTAATCCTTTAGTGGATCCTGGCTCCCCAATAACCTGTAGCACTGGTAGTTCCTCCCATACCATAGGTTGGTTTCGAAACTGGGCTTCTAGGGCATGGCTTATTTGAAGATAACTAAACTGTGTATTCTGGGGGATATCAAATTCCCTTTTTAGTACTTCGAATTTTTTTATGGCCTGACCATCGTATATTTGGCTCACTTTTTTAATTCCCCTATTTTCCCACTCCCTGATTTTCCCCATTATACGTAATTCCTGTAGGTTGCTATTGTTCCAGATTGGGGTATATATGTTAGTCTCCATATATTTTAACTTTTTTTTGACGACTTTCCAAACTTTACTGACCATTTTTATTGTTGGGTTCTTAGCCCCAAACGACCCTGCCTCTAAAGTTTCTATTATGGTCTCGTGTAGCGCGCCTGTCAAAAGAATTTTTCCATTAGGGGACCCTCCCTCTTGGGCACAACATCCCACTAATTGTTGTAACTGAGACGCTAAATAGTATATCTCAGGATTGGGCAGTGCAAGACCCCCTTCCCCTGAAGGGAGTTGCAGAGTCCGAAGCCGTATTCTTGCCTGTCCCCCCTTCCACACCAATTCCCTAAATAGACTCTCGATTTTATCAAACCATTTTCTGGGGATCCATATGGGGGCATTATGGAGCACATACAACAGTTGGGGCAGCCAAATCATTTTTATTAATGAACATCTACCGGCACTAGACAGGGGGAGGGATTTCCATGTTTTAATTTTCTCCCTAAACTTCCCCAATATTGGTATCAGATTATTATGCAAGTATTGATTGGGGTCTCTTGTTATCCTGATCCCTAAATATTTAAGGGAATCTACGACTGCTAATTTAGGGCTATTCCTTAGCATCCCTTCCCTTATTTCGGCCATCGGAAGGAGCTCTGACTTCGTCCAGTTGATCTCTAGACCCGTGAAACTACCAAACCTCTCCACAGCTTTCATTGCTTCCTCCAATGAGTGTTCTATGTCCCCCAGGAAGAGCAATATATCATCAGCATATAATGCTATACGCTCTTCTCCTGAGATCCTACGGAAACCTACAATGTCAGGGCTCCTTCTGATGTACTCCGCAAGGGGCTCCATAGCTAGCGCAAAGAGCAAGGGCGATAAAGGGCACCCCTGCCTGGTTCCCCTTTCCAATTTTATTTGATTTGAAAATCTATTGTTAATTTTTAATCTAGCTACTGGTCTGTCATAGAGCATCTTGATCCACCCGATCAGCGTGGGTCCAAATCCAAACTCTTCCAGTATACGCCAAATGTATTCCCACTCTATAGAGTCGAAGGCTTTGGTCACATCCAATGATAATATCGCCTTCGACCCTATATTATCTGTTGGCGTTTGAAGATTTAAAAAAGCTCTCCTTATATTTGTACTGGTTGATCGGTTTGCTATGAACCCAGACTGATCAGGGTGGACCAATTTTGAAATAACTTTATCCATTCTAGCTGAGATAACTTTAGCTAGAATTTTTGCATCCGTGCACAAAAGGGAGATTGGCCTATACGAAGCGGCATCTAGGGGATCTTTCCCTTCCTTATGAAGTACGATGATGGTAGCTTCTCTCATTGACTCAGGGAGATAACCCATCTCCATTGCCCCCCCTAAAACCTTCAACAGTTCCGGGAGCAGGATGTCCCCATAGTATTTATACGTTTCCGTTGGGAGACCATCCGGACCCGGAGACTTTTGATTTGCCATGTCGGCTACAGCCTGTTGTAATTCGGAGAGCGTTATTGGGGAATCCAGACCAACTCTTTCTTCAAGTGTTATCTTCGGAAGGGCTACCTTCCCCAAAAAACTCTCCATC
The DNA here is from genome assembly GCA_028564925.1 of Lithobates sylvaticus. Taxonomy (NCBI): domain Eukaryota; kingdom Metazoa; phylum Chordata; class Amphibia; order Anura; family Ranidae; genus Lithobates; species Lithobates sylvaticus. The sequence goes on along the minus strand of CM053029.1, from coordinate 206,960,206 downwards.
ATTGATCTCCCCGCTCCCCTTACTCGTGCGGAGTATAAGTCCCTATAGAACTCCTCAAAGCTTTCCAGTATACTTTTGGAGTTCGAGGTTACCCCCCGTCTCTACTTCGAATAGCTGATACATTACTGGGGGCCCTGTTCGCCCTTGCCACCTGGGCCAACATCCTCCCCACCATCTCTCCTTCCATGAAGGCCTCCTGCCTCTGTAACAACTGTTTGGTCTCGACTCTCTGGATTACACATAATTTATATTCCTGTTGTTTTTCCAGCCATTTTTCTTTCCCTTCCATTGTTGGGGCTAGAATATAATTAGCCTCCGCTGCAGCCGCTTCCCTCCTTTTATTTTCTTCCTGTGCCCTTACCCCCTTGTTGTACTTCGCCACCTGCTGAATTAATAATCCCCTCAAGAAAGCCTTAAGGGTATCCCATATAATCCCTGATTCTGCTGTGTTTGCGTTGACTACAATAAATTCTCTCAGTGTTGGTGGGATGGTATCTATACTTCTGAGTATCTCAAACCAGCACGGGTTAATTTTCCACCCCCTCAATATTTCCTCCCTCCCTATCTTTAAACTAAGCATAAGAGGGGAGTGGTCCGAGATCCCCCTTGGCCAATACTCAACTGCTTCTACCAGCTCCAATGCCCTATCGTTTCCCATCACCATATCAATTCTGGAGAGGGTGGAGTGTGTGGCCGACCAGCAAGAAAATTGCTGAGCGTCAGGGTTCCGCACCCTCCAGAAGTCTATCCAACCCACCTCCTCCATAAACCGACTCAACTGCCCTTTCTTCATGTTTTCTGCTACCCTCTGGGCTGGGAATCTGTCCATATTGTAATCCAATACCTGGTTAAAGTCACCTATTATTATGATTGGTGTTCCCTGCTTATCCAACAGGAACTCGTTTAATTTAAGCATGATCTCCATTTTAAATGGGGGGGGGACATACACATTTGCTATCACCATCTTTTTATCTTCAATTTGACAACAGAGAAAAATATACCGGCCCATTTCATCTGAGATGGCTTGCATGCAGGAAAAATTCACCCCTTTCTTCACCATTATGCTAACCCCTCTACTGTATGAGCCATAAACCGAGTGGTACTGAAATTGGTATACCCCATTCTGCCTTTGTAGTTGTTGGGCTGTTTCTTTTGTCAAATGGGTTTCCTGCAGGCAAGCCACATCAATCCCATAGTTCCTCATCATAGAAAACACTATTGCCCTCTTACCCGCTGTGCCTAACCCTCTTATATTCCATGACCCAATTCTTAATATTTTAGATTGCATCATTTTTCACCCAATGTATTTTAATCAGTAGTATTTTATCTCTATAGCAGTGTTTTCACCCATTATCCTAGTGGTTCCCCGTTGAAAAGCTCTATGTGTCTCCCTTTTTACTTCCCACTTCTGTGCGTCTACCGTGATTCTCTCTTTTTTATCAGTGGATGTACCCTTTTTCCCTTGGCCCTTTACACACCTTTGATCTGAAATATTACCCATACCCATCCCTCCCCCCTCCCCCCCTCCCCACCTCTCTCGGTGAACCCCCCGGGACTACCAGTGACCTTATCCCATACTCTTAACCCTTTCTTCACATACACCCTTATCAACATCCTCTCGTACCCGCCCACTGTGCCAACCCCCCCCCCCCCCACCCCCCCCTCGTGTAATCTATTCTGAGTACCACAACTTATCACAATGCCAGTAACCTTTCCCTGTTCTCCTCCACCCATTTCTCTACCCCTCCTGGATCCTCAAAGTACCGGGTTTCCCCCAGGGCCGTTACCCTCAGTTTGGCCGGGTATAAAAGAGCATATTGAATTTTAAACTTTTGTAGTGAACGTTTGACCTGGGTGAATTCTGCCCTACGTTTTTGGAGCTCCTGAGAGAAATCTGAATAGAAAGAAATTTTTATCCCATTAAAAAAGATATTCCCTCTGTCCCTGGCTTTTCGCAGAAGTGTCACTTTGTCCTTAAAATTAAGGAACTTCATTAACAGGGTTCGTGGATAGCCTCCTGCTGGTGGTGGGCGGAACGGCACCCTATGTGCTCTTTCGATGCTAAATGATCTTGAAAAGGATTCTCTCCCAAAGGTCTCAGTTAACCAGCCTTCCAAAAATTCAGTAGGGTTGGATCCTTCACTCTTCTCAGGCATTCCCACTATCCTAATGTTATCTCTACGACTCCTGTTCTCGATTTCTTCCAATTTAACGGCTTGCCGGTGTAACTGCTCCCTCATGTTCTTCATCTCTTTAACCAGTGGAAGAACATCATCCTCCACCTGGCTGATCCTTCCTTCCAATACTGTGGTTCTCTCAGCTATCCTTTGCATGTCTTGTCTTACCAGTGCCAAGTCCTCTTTGACCCCCCTCATCTGTTCGCCCAAGTCTTTGAGCGAGTCATTTGAGGTTTTTACTGCTTTAAAAATGTCCATTAATGTGGGTTCTTTCTCCAGAGGTGGGGCGGGTCCTGCCCCAACCCCAATTGCTTCTATGCTTGTTTTTATATTTTGATCTGCGGCCACGGTGTTTTTACTTCCCTGTGTTTGTGTCTTTACCCCCTGGGCCCTTGGTGTTGCCGCATTTGATTGGCTCTGCCCTTGACTCTTTCTCTCTCCTGTACCTCCTTGTTGGATTTTGGACTGAGTCCCTTTTTTTGGGGGAGACGGCGGCATGGGTTGCCCCAGTGTATGCCCAGTTGTGTGTGCAAATTGCTCTAGTTTTGCTGCAGCAGCCATACCTGCTTGTTGGACACTTTTATCTTTATCTTTTGCAGATCGTAGCTGCTGCATTTTCCCTTCTCCTCTTATTTCACACAATATTTATATTTCCCTTCCCCCCCCTTTTCCCCCCTCTTCTAAGCACGGGGGTCGGAGGGAGAGAAAAAAAAAAAAAAAAAGAAGAAACCACGCAGATGGTCAGGTAAGCGGTTGCTAAGGGGGTCCTGTATCAGCAGCAGTTCTTCTCATATAGGAGCACAAGCCAGGAGCCGAGAGGAAAAAAAAAGGCTTTTTCAACACCAGGGGCCAGAGCGGCCAGCGACAGGAGAAAAAAAAAAAAAAAAAAAAAAAAAAAAAAAAAGGGGAAAGCGGCCGAGGTTACGCTCAACCGTAGTTATGTCAGCAGCAACAGATCTTCCAAATATAGTCCTCGGGAGAGAGATCACCCTCTCCTCCTTATTTCAGATAGAACACAAACAGCGCAGTTAACTACTAAGCACTACCAGCGGGTACAGCAAGCAAGCAAAGAGATTTTTCCCGTGGGGGTATACGGGCAGCCAGCCAGGTGGTCCGTTGACATTCATGTATCAGCAGTATATCAACAGTATTACTTCATGTATAAGAGCCTTAACAGCCAGACAGGCCAATGTTTTCCTTTTACTTATGTATACTGTGTATGGGTGCAAGCAGCCAGGCACACAACATTTTTGAAATCACAGTTTACCTGCATGAAGGCACTGATAGCCAAACATGCACTCAACAGTATACAATGTCCGCTCCAGCTCTTACATACATAGCCCCTGGCAGATATATAAATAGAAAGCAAGAGGAGAGATTTTTCACGTGGGGGTATACAAACAGCCAACTAGGAGGTCAGTTGATATTCATATATCAGCGGTATATCAGCGGTATTACTTCATGTATAAAAGCCTTAACAGCCAGGCAGGCCAGTGTTTTCTTTTTACTTATGTATGTGTGCAGGCAGCCAGGCGCACAGCATTTTTGAAATCACAGTTTTCCTGCATGAAAGTACTGGTAGTAAAACATGCGCTCAGCAGTATACAATGTCCGCTCCAGCTCTTACATACATAATTGGACCTTTAGTAGGTATACATAGTCCTTGGCGGCTTTATAAATGACAAGCAAGATGAGAGATTTTTCACGTGGAAGTATACAGACAGCCAGCCAGGTGGTCAGTTGACGTTCATATATCAGCGGTATATTAGTGGTATTACTTCATATATAAGAGCCTTGACAGCCAGACAGGCCAGTTTTTTCCTTTTACTTATGTGTGGGTGCCAGCAGCCAGGCATATAGCATTTTTGAACTCACAGTTTTCCTGCATGAAAGCACTGGTAGCAAAACACCTTTAGTAGATAGTATATACTATCTCTCTCAGCTGATAAAGAAAGTCCGCCTTGTGACACCAATATGAACAATATGGCTTTCATTCACTTCATTTCATCATTAATGACAGTTTATAAGGCGCAGGCACTAGACAGCATCGCTATGTTTCCCCTTTATTCCATTGCATGTTACTCACATGTCCAGCACTGAAGGTCTATGTGGGGTCAGCAGGTAGTTTTCAATCTTTTGCAACAGAGTCCAAGTCACACAGTGAATCTTAGTAACAGTCCTTTGGCAAACCTTGCTGGGCTTTTTTCCTTTACCTTTCCCCCACAAGCAGAGGACTGTGAGAAGGAGATTACACACAGCGTGTTCAGCGTGGGGGGCAGGGAGCAGGAGGCAGCTCATAGCATACCATAGCTTCTCATGACGGCTTCATCCAGAAGCTAGAAGGGGGAGGGGGTTGCACAGCAGCGTTCCTTCTCACACCAACTCTCCTTGCATCTCCTCAGCACTCCTCAGCACTCAGCCCTCTCTCCTCACATCCGGTCACACCCCCTCTAGGAACACATACTTAAATAGACTTTATTTAACCAGAGTTTAGTGTCACTTTAAATTGGAACTTTAAAGTGGATGTAAACCCGAAATCTTTTTTTTTTTGTCTGGCACAATATAGAGTATGGGATTTCAGATCAGCTGTGCCCAGTCTTGCCACAAAGAGTTAATCCAGCTCTGAGCAATCCTCATATCTTTTTTCAGTGAAATAAAAACAGACAAACTGTGAAAACTTTGTCCGTTCTTCCCCCTTGCTGTGATTAACAGGTGATTTACATATCTCGTGCACTAGCCTAAGACATGCATTATTTTTTCATTCCCACCCCCACGCCTTTCATCAGCAGCTCTGCAAGGATTGGCTGTTCCACACCTCAGCATGATTTGGCATGCTGAAGTCATGTGGGGACTTTTCTGGGTTTTGACTGGATGTTAGAGATCATAGCAGAAGTTCAGTGTAAGAAATACACAGGAGAAAATGCATGTTGATAAGGGGAGTGTAGAGGTGGGCGGGGAGTCTACTGACATCACGACTCCACCCACTGAGCCCTGGAAAACAGACCCACCCACAAAATCTGCAGTTTTTTGGGTCTCAGAGGGGAGACATTTGACAGATAAGTATACATGCAGGAGGCATGTATATCCTTCTAGATAACCAATATTGCAGTAGTTTAGAAAGGATGAGAGTGGGTTTACATCCACTTTAAATAAAAAATAAAAAAAAAAACGGAAAAAGGGAAGGTTTTTTAATGTCCAAGAGACAAACTATATGTCTCTTCTGCATAACAGTTTCTTACCTGCCTGTCCGCACTGCAGCCCAACAATTTCAGCATGTGCCAAGATGAATGAACTGAAACTCATTTCAGCCCAGGCAATCAAAACAACCAAAGATTGATACCCAGAAAACGACCAGTCAAAGATATCAGTTAGGCGGCGGGGGACCTCCGGGACACTGCAAAGTGGAGGGCAGTACGGTTCCACTTAGCTGACTTCCTTCTGACTTGCTACATGTCTGACTTTCATGCTAATCCAATGGTTTTGATACTTTCTCAGTCACTGACCTTGAGCAAGCATATACTGTATATACACCTAAAGATCTAATTTCATGATATGCATTACGACTCTGGGTAAGTGACTATGAAAGTATTGGAGCCAGAGGCAGCCAGGCAACTTGCATTATCAGAAGTGGCAGCACTCATATTAGTCTCAGTGCAGGTTTCGCAGACTTTGATGGCCAGGAGTGGAAATTACCAGGAGGTTCCCCCAGGTAGAACGCCGTGTTTTAGCCGAGTTCACTAGAGGCAGTTCAGCAAGGGCACTGGCATGGTCTCAATGCGTATGCACAGACCTTTAACACACACGTTATAACTCCATGAAATACCACTAGCTTTAGATGAAAGATAATTGTCAGGCTACATCTACATGACCCTAAAATCTACAAGGATCTGAAATGCTATTTCCCACAATCCCTGCAATGTAAATTATTGACCTGAAGAAGATGGTTGTGCAATGAATAATTATTTTTATCAATCTGAAAACGATGCACAGTTGTATCTGTCTCTGCCATCTGATGACAAGCCATGTAATATATGACAGGGCGCACATGGGATAGTATGAGGGGAATGCTGTGGTATGTCTTTGCAGGTTCCCATTGGTTACAGCACAAGAAGCGGCTCGTGATTGGAGGAGGCGGCGGGCGCGCTAAAAGCCCGCGAAAGCGGAGGTTTTAAAAGAGGGGCCGGTCCGGCCGTTACCTCAGTCTGCAGCACAAGACCGGGACCCCCGCAAGGCTGTGAGATGGAGCGCGGTTCGCCCAGCGAGAGAGAGAGCCTGCTGCGCCGGCTTATTGAAAGAGCCGAGGGCTCCGGAGGAGAGGAGTGGCTGAGACACTGCCTGGAGGCAGGTCAGCCTGAAGCCCCGCCTGGTCCGTCCCCTGTCATGGACGCTGAAGAAAGTGGTGCCAAGATGGAGGATTCCACAGCGGTCATGCGCAGTCCGCGCCAGCAACCTCGGAGAGGAAAGAGGAAGATGAAGACTTCTGCTTCTCCTATGTCTCAGAAGAAGGAGAGAGCCAGCAGCCTGAAGGAAGGGAGTCCGCCCGGTGGTGAGAATGCATATAGCACTGCTGTGAATGATTTGCATATTCTAATGACATCTTTATCTAGCATTGTAAAAGATATTAAAGGGGTACACACAGGTGGTACTGTTACAGGTGATTTGGAGATTGATTTGCAAACTAAAAAAAATACAATTAAAAGGATGCACACAAGTGGTGCTGGGTTGGATATGGATACAGGTGCACAATTATCTGGTGCTTTACATAATTATACTCATGCTGATAATTTTAAAGGGGCACAGTTTTCTGGTGCTATTTTGCAGAACAGTTCATTTGGTGGTTTAAAAGAAACTGAAGGCGCACAGTACTCTGGTGCTTTTTGTGATAACAGTAATAATGCTGTTTTTGAAGGGGCACGCTTAGGTGGTGCTATTCCGCAAGCTAATGTGGGCGGGCGGAGAGATGTGGTCAGCCCGGTATGGCGACAGTTGTCGGTTGTCCGCACGGATGCTGCGCATATGTCAGCGGGTGGTATGGTGTTGCCGCAAACAAATAGGCAGGTAAATCAGACCTTCTCATCCCCGCGGGCAGCGGAGGCGTCTTTTAAGCCACCTATGCCGTGCGATATTTCACCGCTGGGATTCCATTTATCAGATGCGGTTAAGGATAAAATTTGGAAAGGCGACTTTATCGAGCTATTGTCATTATTGCCCTCTTCCAGAGAATTCCTGGCGAAAGCTGATAAACGGATAGAAGATCGTTCAGAGGAGGAACGCAAAAAAGCTGTTCCTAAAACATTTCAGAATTGGCTACAGGCCTTTTGCATTTATGCAGCAGTGCTGGGGGAACGTTTTCCTGAAAAATGTTCGGGTTTGTTCCAGCACGTGGACATAATCGCAGAGGCTTTTCGCCACTTTGGTGGCATTGCCTGGTTCACGTATGACGAGAACTTTCGGCAAAAGTTAGCAGTTCACCCAACTTTGCAATGGGGATGCAAGGATGTGGGCTTGTGGCTGAACCTAATGCTGCCACAGAAGCCTCTATTTGCACCCCGGGCGGTGGCCCAACAAAATGTTTTTCGGAAAGGTTGTTGTTTCGCCTTCAACGAAGGGCAGTGTAAATTTTTCGCAAATTGCAGATATAGGCACGAGTGCTCATACTGTAATGGTGCCCATCCCGCCAACAGGTGCTTTCGGAAGTCGGCAGCGTCTTCCTCTGCACCTTCATCTCGGGACACAAGTGGAAAAGGCCAAGACGCCAGTGAGCTTGTTAAGCATGCAGCCATGGCTAGAGCGATATCCAGACCGCACGATGGCTCGGCTGCTAACTGACGGTTTTACCGAAGGTTTTTTGGTCCCATGCTTCTCTGGTTCAGGGTGCATTTTGGTTAAGAATTTGCGTTCTGCCAGACTGCATCCTGACGTAGTGCAAGAAAAAATCGATAAGGAGGTTTCGGAAGGCAGGGTAGCTGGCCCTTTCGACATGCCGCCTTTTCCGAATTTTCGTGTCTCCCCTTTGGGCATTGTTCCCAAGAAGGAGCCAGGGAGTTTTAGGCTCATCCATCACTTATCCTACCCAGCAGATAATTCTTTGAACGATGAGGTCTCAGAAGTTTTGGCCCCAGTTTCATATGCGTCTTTTGATGAAGCACTGGTGTTATTGCGGCAGTTTGGGCAGGGAGCGTTGTTGGCTAAGGCGGACGTCAAGTCCGCCTTCCGGCTGCTTCCAGTGCATCCGCAGGGTTTTTAATTCCTTAGGTTTTCAGTTTATGGACGTTTTTATTTTGACAAATGCCTGCCATGGGTTTTTCTTTATCTTGTTTTTATTTTGAGGCCTTTTCTTAATTTCTCGCTTGACTGCATAGACTGCATCAATTCATGAATGTCAAAGAATATTTTGCAATTAAAGTGTATGTAAACCTTCTTTCTCATATCCCATTAGTGTATACTTGTGTCAGTAGTCTTGTACATGCGATGTATTATTCAACATGTAGCAATTCTCTACACGTCCGAGGCCATACACTGCCAAGATCCTTGTATTTCTGTGGCAGGTATGGCCAGGTGTTTGCAATGATCTGGGGCCGCTGAGCTGTACAGATCAATGATAGACTGAGGCGCTCCACAGCTGTTCACATGTAATCCACATGGAGTGATTACCTGCAGAAACCTTCTGGATTTAGACCCTGGAGGCCTAAACGAAGCCATAGAGATCAATTCTGTCATATAAATTATGTTATCCAAGCTCTCCGCCATTGTACTAATATTCCCTTCCTTCCCCCCTCTATAAGGTCATCCCCAATTGTTCTTATTTAAAATTTTCATTTAATTACAAGCATGAATATTGCTTACTAATCAATTCCCATCATATTGTTGCACAGGATCCTTATAGTCTTAAGACACTATTAAATCCCACACATGAGTACATTTACCTTTTATGACATTGTATGTTCATAGATGCATGTATGTGTACGCATGTGTTTATATGATATTTTTTGCTCATGTTTTTAAACGTAACCGTTTTTCCCTTTGTGTGTGTATATATACATACACACACACACACACACACACAGTATATGTAAATTATATATATATATATATATATATATATATATATATATATATATATATATATATATATATATATATACACACACACACACACACACACACACACATACATATACACACACACACACACACACACACACACACGGTTTAGGAGATATTCTCTTTGCATGCAGCCACTGATGTCAGCGGCGCATGCGCTCTAAATGCCCGGCTGTAGGGGCAGACGCTGCCGGACCTTGCCGGGAAGAAGACTCCCACGCGCATGCACGGGAGTGACGTCATTGCGCTCCGGCCACTCACAGCACCGGAGCCGCAAACCTGGAAGAAACGCCATGGGCAAGATGTCAGCTCCCTTGGCGTGGACCAGCTGCGATACGGGGGCTTCGATCTAAGGAAAGTATTTCATAATGAGCTAGTATGTGATGCCTTTGCCTTGCAGGGTTTATTTATTTATTTTTTTTTAGATATGCGGGTATTCAACCGCTTTAACATATGCGTTGCAGTTAAAGCAAAATTCCAAGAGAAAAAGAAAATTCATCATGACCAATAAATTACCTCTAATGGTGGGTATTTCATGTGTTGAGGCCCTGGCACAACGGAAAAGTCATACATTCATTACTCTTCCTTTGTCCAATCACAAAACACCTTGTATTCTGTTAAAAGAATAAAAAAATATTTTATGAATGGAGGAGGTGGGGGAGCGAGTGACGGTCTTCTTTACTGTATGAGACACAGACCCGTGATTTACAGTCCCAAAAGTTCAGCCATTAAAGTAATTGCAGGCGATGAAAGAAAGTATTAGTTTTACTCAATGCTGCAACATTCACACATGGAACACTCATCATAACGGGTCATTTATTTGGAAACTAAAAATGTAAAAAAAAAAAATCCTGGAGTTCCGCTTTCAGGCTAATGCATGACATACATGGTATAGCAACAAGTCTGCCCTGTGTAAATGGATCCTAATCAAAAAATGTAAATCTCCTGACTACCCCTTACCCAAAAATCCTAAGAAAATCCCTTATCAAATAAGAGCCTTCTGTGCAGTAAAACCACAATGCTAATCACTGTGCAATGTAGCCCACACTGCTGCAAAACAGCCACACTTATCCTGACTGCACAAAGAGCAGTAAGTACACCCTACAGTCCTGACAGATGACTGTGAAATGCACAGACACAGAAGAAAAAGCAAACAGCACTTCTGGCAGTACGAATGATGAAAAATAATCACCAGGCTCTCCACAGATCACCGAGATTGAATTATCAGAGAAAGCCTGCTACAGCATGCAGCCATTTCACAGAGAACGACCTGCTGCATCTTCCCATCACCCAGTCTGGAATTCTTGACGTTTTCCTATGCATGGAGCTGATGAGTGTGTTCTCTATTCACACAGATAGTAGACTATTTGGAATTCATTTACACAGGGCTGTTTTAATAAAATGAGCAAAAAAGGCGCTGGTACTCGACCTGCCAACAATTACAATGAATCTGTGAAGTACGAAATATCACATCTGTCAGGTTTTTAAAGGGGACCTACCATCAGATATTTTTTTTTCTATTGCAACACTACCCCTGTAGAAGCTGCTGTATAGGATGGGTCCTCTGTTCTCTGCCTCGGCCTTCTCAAGAACCTCAGCCCTCTGACACACCAGGTTGAGTGTACAAACATAAAATACAACTGGAATTTACTGAAAGTAATACTTCGTACCAATAAGTAGTGCTATATCAAAGAAAACAGGCACCAAACCAGCAGAAAGGCAAACTTAACCACTTCCCGACCGTCAAATGACGGCCTCCAGTTTGCGGGGGTATATCTGAATGATGCCTGTAGCTACAGACATCATTCAGATATTGCCGGTTTCAGCCGGCGATTCCCTGCACCATAAGAATGATCATAGCGGCTGTTCCACCGCTTGATCGTTCTTATGGGCGGCGGGAGGGGGGGGCCTCCGGTGCTTCTACCGACTCACCGCTTCCATCGGTGAGTCGGACACAGGAACCGCCGGCCCCGGATGATCACTATAGAGATTTCCGGCGGACCAGATGGTCGCCGGAGTCTCTATGATCGTTCGGAGGCCGGGCGCGATGTGATGACGTCACACCCGGCCTCTGCATTCGAATAAACGGCGGCGCCTCCGCTGGGAAGCGGTGATCGTTTTTTTTTTTTTTTATTTTAGGCTTTCCAGCCTAGGAGGTGAGATGTGGGGTCTTATTGACCCCATATCTCACTGTTAATAGGTCCGATCAGGTAATATTCCTATTACAAGGGATGTTTACATTCCTTGTAATATGAATAAAAGTAATAAATTTTTATTATTTTTTTTTTAAACTGTCAAATTTTAAAAATAAAAGTCAAATTAACAATAATTAAAAAAAAAAAAAAAATGTTTTAAAGCGCCCCTGTCCCCGTGAGCTCGTACGCAGAAGTGAACGCATACGTAAGCCCCGCCCACATATGAAAACGGTGTTCAAACCACACATGTGAGGTATTGCCGCGAACGTTAGAGCGAGAGCAATAATTCTAGCCCTAGAACTCCTCTGTAACTCAAAACATGTAACCAGTAAAAAATGTTAAAGCGTCGCCTATGGGGATTTTTAAATACCAAAGTTTGGCGCCATTCCACGACCGCGTGCAATTTTGAAGCGTGACATGTTGGGTATCTATTTACTCGGCGTATCTTCATCTTTCACATTATGCAAAAAAAATAGCAATTTACTGTTTTTTTTTTTTTTTTTTTTTTTTTAAGCATGAAATAGTTTTTTTTCTGAAAAAAACGTGTTCGAAAAATTGCTGCGCAAATACCGTGCGAGATAAAAAGTTGCAACGAGCGTCATTGTATTCTCTAGGGTCTTTGCTAAAAAACCATATATAATATTTGGGGGTTCTATGTAATTTTCGAGCAAAAAAATTATGAATTTTACATGTAGGAGAGAAATGTCAGAATTGGCTTGGTTGCGAAGTGGTTAATATATTGTCAAACATAAAATGGATTAACAATGGTGATAACACAATTTAGCACACAAAAGTGATTAACCGTAAGGACTAGGCATAGGATAACATTTGGCGTCCAGAGTAGCAAACAGTAGCAAGGCTACCCCAGGTGCAGCAGTGAGCAGTAGTTAAGTTTTATCTACCAAGTGCCTGAATTGTACTGCCAGAGCATATTTATGGTGGCAATGCCAATCCTATAACGACTGGGTATGCACTGTCCAAAAGAAAAGGAGGATGGTAGTGGAAGGGGCAGGGGAACAGAGGTGGCTTGCAGAATAATTATTATGGGAGAGGCAGTCCTTTCAGATGTTCTTCTGCAGGCTATTGTTGGGGCCATTTAGGAGTGTATTCACATTTAATGACAATCCCAGTTAAAATGCACGCAGTATAGGTACAGTATAGGTAGGGTATAGTCTGCAGTAAAAAGATTGGCGGTAAAGGTGCAGTCAGTTTGGAATAAGTACAGTATAGAAGTGCAGTGGAGGTGCGGTATGGATTGGGTACACTTGTGTCCCGCTCTTAGTCCCTGCTAGCAGAATCAGCAATTGGCAAATAGCCGTCTCACCAGTCTCCCTGTTGCAGCGGTGCAGGTGCTGTAATATGGGTGGTACTGCACTGCCCCCCTGGGTGTGCTCTCTCAGTCTCACATCCCTGCTGGCAGGTGAATAGTGGTGATAAAGGTGCTCTGCTCTCCTTCTCTCTGCAGAGAGGAAGAACTTTCCCTGGGCAGTTTAACAAAGATCCGCTCTCCACTGAACAGGGTCCACTGAAATCTGTAGTCCAAAGAGTCTATGGGTCCCATTATATGGCTGCCATCCCAAACTAGAATTCCCAGGATTCTCAGCGCTCTGAATAGAAATCTATCGGCTTGCTTGGCTTGCTGGCCAGAGGAGAATGGTGCAGCATAACATCAGTAACAGTATCTCAGTACAGGGAGAGAAGAATAAAAGGCAAAGTCTCCTCCTCCATATTCCTGTAGCCCAGCACCTGGCTACATTATGCTAAGCAATGTGTAAAGCCCCTTTCGCATGGGTGTTCTTTTTTTTTACCCATCTCTTTGTGGACAGAAAATGGACAGTAATGTATTCCAATGGGTGTGCAGATATTTACTGATGACCATCAGTGTCCGAACATCCATGTCCGTTTAGGTCCGTGATTAGAAACTGAAAAAGTTGGCAATCTTTACTGTTTTTTATGCAGGCATAATGATGTAAAATGCTTAGGTTTTAGCTGTATTCTGTTTTGTGAGGGTGTGGATGATGCCCATGTGAAAGGGGCCTTAGTGTTAACACTTCCTGTTATTTATTACTGCTTGGACAGCACCATCTTTGCTCAGGCATACACAACTAATATCTCTTTTCTAGACCAGCCATTCCCAACCCTTTAACCAGGAAGGAACCCTTGAAATAATTTGTGCTTAGGGAACCTCTTATTATACCTACAACTAATGTGGCATTACTGTGAACAGTAAGTTGACAGTATAATAATAATAATAATAAAAAAAAGTACTGTAGTAAGGAATAAAGCGTACCTAGAATATTTGACACTCAGTATGGATAATTTTTATATGCCCCTCGCTTACATTGATGGTCAGTAGGAAAGGTGCATCTTTACACTGGTGGTCAGTGTGAGAACTGCTCCTATACAGAAAGAGAGGAGCTCCTGATGAAGTCTGTACAGGATAAAACATGCTAAGCATTTACAAGTGGGACAATTTTAAAAGGATGCTGTAATAAATGGCTTTACAACATTCAGTGTTGTCTTGTTTGTGAATTGCTTCTTCTCGGGTGCCTCTTCTGTGCTCCTGGCCCCTCCCTCCTGTCGAGTGCCCCCACAGCAAGCAGCTTGCTATGGGGGCACCCAAGCTGAATCACAGCTCCCTGTGTCCATTCAGATACAGAGCCGTGTCCTGGCCCCGCCCCCTCTCTCCTGATTGGCTGAATGACCCAATCAGGAGGGAGAAGCTTGGATGGCCGAGACACTCTTGGACATGGCTGGACAGAGATGGAACTCAGATAGGTATTAGGGGGGACGAGGGGGACTGCTACACACAGAAGGCTTTTTATCTTAATGCATAGAATGCCTTCTGACTTTACAACCCCTTTAATTGAACAAACTGAAGATAGAATCCGATTGGCTACCAATTTAATTTTAACAACCCCAATGCTTCTATTTTGTACTGCCTTACTGCATGGCAACATTTTAAATTCATCTATGGTCAAAAAAATTACTTTAACATGATTCAGATGTGCTATGAAACAACAGCCGATGGAGACAGAAACAAAAGGAGAAAGAGTTTTACTTTGGAAAATGCCTATTGATTTTCAAGCTTTGAGCACTGTTATGGGTGTTCTCCATGGTAACAAGACGCAAGATTTGAACATTCTCAGGCCCGATGGATGCACAATAGGAGAATGAATACTATTTGCAAAATTTTGCTTTGGTTTAATACTACATGCAGTTAAACATGAAAAAAATAAGTTCTCTCTTCTCTACCTTAAAGTGATAATAAAACCTTACATAAGCCCACTGAAATGACTAGCCTCACTCGATACACAGTGATGAATTAAATCCTCATCCATATGCTGTACCTGTTTATCTGAAGCTTTTCCACCTCTACAACCTTATGAAGTACATCATTTAGATGATATTTCTCGGCTTCCAGAAAGCAGAGGGCGGGGGATCTGACCTCACACATTGCCTAGCACAGAGCTCAGTGTAATCTGAGACCTGAGTGGAGGGAAAGGGCACCCCCCATTTTAAACAGTCCCACTGGGAAACAAGCACATCTGAGGCTGCTAATCACCTGCTGTGTCCTGGAGGGGTGGCAGGTGTCACCAAGGATTGCTTGGTGTCAGTAAAAACTGTCAGAATGGACTCATGCAGATAGCAGAGGAAGGAGAGAGCAGACAGGAACCATACAAGGTGCTATGGACTGGGGAAATACACACTATATGAGGATATGCTTTGCCCATTCTTAATTTCAGAGGTTTACAACCACTTTAAACTTAAACTTTACACAGGCTGGAGAAAAGACTGCTCCAAGGTTTCACAGAAGTCCGTGATTAAGCCAAATGCCTAAGCAATTTGTGGTTTCTGGTGAAGGGGAGGGTCATCCAATCCAAACTCGGCAGCACAGTGGCCAAGTGGTTAGCACTTCTGCCTAACAGCATTAAGTGCCCCGGTTTGAATCCCAACCACGACACTACCTGCCACTGATTGGTGCCTTTGGTTTCAAATTAACCCCCTAAGCTCCTTCAGCACAGAACAAATGACTACGCCTTGGTACTGGTCACATAGCTAACACTAGAGGGTATCTGTAGTAGATGGAATAGGTACACTAATTTGCACCTCATACATTTAAATTTGTCTTTCTACTATTTTCCTATTTAAATTATTTGTAAAATATTATATTTGAAAGTTTTAGCACGAAAAAAATTAAAAATCAAATACTAAGGATTACAAAATGACAACAGGCTAGACAAAGAGGCCGTGTCAGGCGAGCGGGTGTATTGCAGTAAATCTTCAGGTCAAACAAATTAATCTCTAGTGTACTATAAAGATGAGGGGGCATTCAATAAAAATGACTTATTTATGACTTGTATTATAAATTATGAAGCACAGGGACATTTTACGGATGACATTTTGAAGGGAAGACTTAAATGTTCAAAGCAGGCTGGAGGAACATGAAGCAATCATGTTATTCAAAGAGACGTCAACAATCCGATACGGTCACAGTTAGGTTTTTCAGTACAAATACTGTACTGTACCTATTTCTTGGCTGCAGTGGACTAATACATTTAGATCGTTTGGTACCAGAAATATTATATATATATATATATATATATATATATATATATATATATATATATATATATATATATATATATATATATATATATATATATATATATATATATATTAACCCCATTATCTCCCATTAAAAAGTGTATGCAAACCCAAACATTAAATCTTATAGTGCACATATCCAGACTATGGACATTAAAATATCTACATACTCCTAACAAGCTTTAGGCTACTTTCACACTACACTGTAGCAAAATTGCAGAAAAAACTAATTTTTACCGCGATTTCGCTGTTTTTCAGAAGCATTTCCTGTGTGTTTTTGGGCCGCCTGCACCTGTGAAAAAATGCACCAAAATTGCGTGGGAAGCACGCAAAAGATGCAAAATTCAGGACTTTTCAAAATGCACCTCATCCACAGTGCAGTGGTATGAAATGTCCCATAGGATTTAAAATGGAAAGATTTTAGATGCGTTTTTTTTGGAAGGTAAAAAAAACACAGGATAAAATGGATCAGTGTGAAAAAGGCCCTTAAAACAAAGCACTACTTTTGGGGGCGATTTCAATAGACCCCTCTAGCTCCTTTTATTGTGAAGTTATTCATTCATTAGTGTGCTTTATTTGGGCACCGGTTTATTTTAATATTTATTGCAATTTAAAAGTAATTTTTAAGCTTTTTAAAATCTGCAAATTTAGAATGCATTTAGACAGGAAGAGGCTGCAGGAGATCTTCAGCACGGAGATGCAACAAAAGATGAAAAGCATTCAATTTTAAAAATGGTAATTATTTATGATCCATAATGCTTTAGCAAACTAAATACCATTTAGTTAGGGTTTATGATTACACAGAGGATGTATACAATGCCAACAGTTTGCACAGCGCTTTACATATACAAAAGGGAGACAATACAGATACAATATATGACAAAAATATCAAAGTAGAACTAAAGGCTATTTTTTGCTCCATTTATTTCCCATAGGGGAGATTTCCCTTCACTTCCTGTCCCATAGCCAAAACAGGCTGTAAGAGTGAGGGAATCCCTGGTTAACACCAAGATCACTAGAAATGTCCTCATTGGAAGTTTTCCCCTCTATTACTGTTCTGGGGGAAAAAAAAAAAAAAAAATTGGGATTTTCTTTTACTTACAATTACAATACCGGTAAACATGAAAAATAGGGAGGGTGGCACAGACTGCAATAAAAAGCTGAAAAGGGGTTCTAATCACTCTCCGCTCTATACAAAAACTATAGAAAAAGTTTTTCATGAACGCTCAGAAAAATGTTGAGCTCACTTTTGGAAAAAACAAGTTTTAGGAAGTGGTGTGACTTCCATTCCATACACTAAATTAGTGATCTGTAAAAGAGACTGAAAAGGTGTGCTAAAGGAGAAGAGGGATAGATTGGGGTGCCGTCAGCACAGAGATGGTATTGGAAGCCATCAACTCACCAAAGGAGGAGGTATAGATAGAGAGTATAGAAGGGGTTCAAAGACAGAATTTGAGGGATTTCTACAAAAAAAAGAAGAAGAGGAGAGGATGCGATAGTTGTAGGTGAAGGTGATGTTAAAGAAAGGTAAAGTCACCAAGAATAATATTGGGTAATTTAGAGAAGAAAAAAGTAGGGTAGTGTGGCCGAAAGGTCACCTACAAAATAAACCATTCCCAGAGGCTGATAAATCATAGCAATCCTCAGAGAAACTGGAGAAAAAACTATCACAGTGAGCTCCAAAAGAGAGTAGGGATAGAGAGGGAGCTGTAGGATTCCAACTCCATCTCGCTTTCATCCACTGCGTCCAGCTAAGCGAGTTCAATGGAGGTTACCAGGACAAAGGGCAGCTAGAGAAGCAGATTCTTGAAGCCAGGTTGTAGTAACAGCAAATAGGTTTAAAGGGGTTGTAAACCCTTGTGTTTTTTCACCTTAATGTATCCCATGCATTAAGGTGAAAAAACTACTAACTACTAGGCAGTGACCGGCCTCCTATCCCCGTTTTACCTACCCGAGTTCCTTCATCCCCTCGGCGGAGACACGCTCTCCCTCTCTGCACGGGGTCCCAGCTCTTGATTCGATAGATAGCAGCGCAGCCATTGGCTCCCACTGCTGTCAATCAAATCTAGCGACGCAGGCGCCAGGGCTGAGTCCGGCATTCGTGTCCATGGATGCAAATGCTGGACTCGGGAGCGTGCCTGCAAAGTAACCCACAGGAGAGCGCTTCTCGGGGCCACACTGTGCAAAACAAACTGAGTTAAGTAATAGTATAACATGTTTGTTATTTTAAAAAAATAAAATAAAATACATGAAGCTTTACAAAATCACTTTAAATTGAGTTTGTTACAGGCAGAGCAGGGGGTTCCAGAGGGCAAATGAGAAAAGAGGAGGGCCGGAGAATAGAAACTAAAGTGTGTGGATTATGGCTGCTGCCAGCAGAAGAAGGAGGGTATTGGTTTGAAAATTGGATAGCAGAGGGCTGGGATTAGGAAAACACACTATAATTTGTCTCACTATATCTGTAGGCAGTGTTGGTTGGTAGTCAAACCAGCTGTGGCATTTAAACAGAGCAACCTGGATCTGTATCAGTAACCACATTTTCTTAACCTTCATGAAGCAGGTATATATAGACATAACAAAGGAAACCAAGAACAGCATTGTGTGGGCACCACAGTAAACCCAGCTATTGTAATTAATAGTTAACTATACAGCAGCCCACGGATACTCTCAACCACATCAGTTCTCATCAACTGCATAACAGTACAGTTCTAATTATGAAACAGATTCCGTTTACTGCAGACTCTTTTCTTAAATGCATAATATGAAGTGCCAGATTTAATAAAATGATGCAAATAGGAGTCCTAAGAAAACAATAAGTACATTTTTGCAAAAAGTCAAAGCAGGACAATTGCGGCCATTAGCAACTAATATAATTAGTGCCCTTTTGAACAGAAGTTGTGATATATTCTGCATCAACATAGTTTAATAAAAAAAAAGGAACTATAAAATATGAAAGTCTGAACATTAAAAACCTTTTTGACTTGTATCCATAATTGGGCATTTTTTTAAGTAACAGGGCACATCGTACCTCTACTTGAAATGATCAGAACAGCGGTTTGCTTGAAATACCTGACTCTAATGACCCCATTTTGAAGATGTTAGAGGTTCACATGCTTTTTCCTTTAATGATGATGTGGATGGAAATGTTAAACTATGTGAAACAGTAGTGGGTAGGAAATTAAAATTGACCTTGCCATGTGAGAACGGTCGACATAGAAAACTGCAGGGGTTATTTTTCTAAATCTGAAGCATGCAAAATCTGGTGCAGCTCTGCAGAGAAACCAATCAACTTCCAGGTTTTAGCCCTCGTTCACACTGAGGGCAGGTTTGAAACCGTGCGAGTTCAGCTGAACTCGCACAATTTCAAAACGGCATTTCAGTCCGACTTCGGGGGGCGATTTGACAGATATATGTGTGAGTTCATGCACAAATGTCTATTGAAATCACCCCCAAAAGTAGTGCAAAAACTACTTTTGGGAACCGGTGCGGCGACGCAAAGTCGGCGTCACACCGATACAGACGGTGCCATTGCCGACAATAGGCTCTGATTTAGCATGCCAAATCAGCCCAATGTGAACGTGGGCTTATTGCCAAAGCCGAATTAAACAAACAAACTAGAAGCTGACTGGCTACTGTGAACAGCTGCATCAGATTTTGACTGCAATAGTTTTAGAAAATCTCCCCCACTGTGTCTATGTAAACATTTACAGAGAATGAAAGCATAATGGAAGATTACCATTGGATGCAAAAAATCTGTACATGGCATAATGACATAAAATAGGTAATGGTTGTTATGTAAAAACTTTATCAACTCACTACTCTAACAAAACCAAATTTATTACAAAGGAGATATTGTGTTTTAGAAAAGAATAAAGCATTCCCATTGCTGCATGATAGCAAGGACATGAAGGCTTATGCATGTTAAGAACACCAGATGGATGAAAAGAACTCCAGGGGTGTGTATCGCTGGTACTTGTTCCTATTCTTTCCCTGTTGTTCACATTTCATTTGATGTATGGAACGGGCGCATGTCTCAGGAAAGCTGAAATCCCTCTTGTGTACAGTATATTTTTATCTGCATGATGTTGGCCTCTTTCTATTTCCAGCCATGCCTCTCCCTCCCACACTCCTCCGCTACATCTGGAAACAAAAGAACCAAATTCAATTAATGTCATCTCATAGTTCCTGCTGAAGACTGGATAGGAAAACCAGATTTAAGTCACGGGAAAATCTTGCTTAGATGGAAATGGCAAAACGACCAATTATACATTAGCTGATCTGCTCTCTTTGAGGTCTTCTTGGATAGGGTAATAGGAAAAGGTCAAAAAGGTCTAGCCCTAGATTTAGATACACATTTACAGTAAAAGTTCCTTTAATGGTACACTCCAGCAATAAATAAAATGTAGGACTTCCCAATCGGTATTTAAATTTTTTTCATTCAGGCATAGTGTACCAGTCTAAGCCAACCATTTCATCGGTAATCTGTGAACCTTTACTTGCGATATGAGGAATGCTATTCTTATAACCACCTTAACACGGATCACTCTTCAGAGTTTCAATGAGCCCCCAGAGAAAACCGAAAATGCAAATGCACCAACATTTAAATGCTGCAGTACATTTTTTATGGGGAGGCAACGATTTACAGTAATTGAGTCAACTAAGCCACCCCAGTAATATAGGACTTCTGTGCACGGGCAAAGATAGAAAATAACAAAGACAAATCTCACTACTTCTGGAAGAAAAGACGGGGGACTCGAATAAGGACATAAAAAATGACAATAACCTATTCTACCTTTAACGTTAAAGAGGTAGCATAAGTATTTGCAGCATTTCCTCTAACAAATAGCCAAATTACCCTAGATCTCACCTCTTCACTTGTTATGAACAAAAGTGTCCGCAGGACCTCCGTGCCCCTGGCCAGATTTTCCCGCTCTACTCCACACTTACCAACAAAGCCCCCACCCCCCATACTCAAAAGTTAATATCTGACTATTGAAGAAGTTGAGGACCAAATCTGGGTGCCAACAAAATCTTGTTCTCTAAATGTTACAAAAAGCAACATTTTGCCATGGCTGCTCGAATACAACAGCCAGTAGGAAAGATTCTCCTATACATGCCTTTTAGCAAGAATGGGTGGATGGATTGATTTCTTCTTGTTCAGCCAGCAGGCTGAACAAATGAATATTGAACCTTTAGTTCCCACAACAATTCCAACTTATCGCTCACTTGAAGCTTGCCACAGATGTATCGAATCTTGGCCGGTTCAGCAGGGACCGCCCAAGATTTGATCGATCTATGCGCAGGCTGGTTGTACTGAAGTCAATCCATCAATCTACTTCAGTACAACCAGCCCAACCATTTTTTTTTACATGCAATCACTGCCAACAACACCTGTAAAGCTACCAGCAGTGATCATTGAGCTCTGTCAGCAGGGAAGGCTCCCAGCTGGCAGAGCACAATAGCACTGTGGGAGGGATTCTCCCACCAACACTGACTGTGCTGATGGGGAATCAAGCAGTTTTCTTTCCTTCCACCTGTGGTGGAAGGAAATAAAATTGCATGATCTATGGCCTGTTTTAGGTGTGTAGTGAAAAAATAAGGAATAATAAGACCATCCCGTTGTTTATGTATCTGGATTATATTAAAGCAAGAATTATAACTAACAAAAGATACCATGCTATTATGTGTTTTGATCTTCTACAATCCTTAAACAAGGATCATGCTTTAGGGCTATCCTGGGGAGCAATATCAAATACTACTAGTGTCAGAAGTGCTTCTTACTGCTCACTGAGGTTTTCAAACTTGTTTGAAAATGAAAATGCCTTCATTGATACTGTAAATTGTATTCATTCAATAAAAGCACCTCTATTTGTTAAAAAAAAGAAGAGAATGAAAATACCAATGCAATTTGTCCAATCCTCAGTGAGAAGACGGGAGGAAAGTGTTAACTGAGTGGGTACTGTTTCAGTCCATTGGGCAAGTCCAATGAACAACGATCTAGCAATAGAGAGGACAGGAGATGTTCCTCATTCTTGTCGTACTAGACAACATAGTTACATAGTTAGTCAGGTTGAAAAAAAAAAAGGCACAAGTCCATCTAGTTCAACCAATAAAAAAATAAAAATAAATCATATACAATCCCATACCCATACCCACAGTTGATCCACAGGAAAGCGAATAACCCCCAAAGCATGATCCAATTTGCTTACAGCAGGGGAAAAAATTCCCTTCCTGATCCCTCAAGAGGCAATCGTTTATTCCCTGGATCAACTTTACCTTATAACTGTTAGTACCCAATTTTACGATGTACATTTAGAAAATAATTCAAGCCTTTTTTTTAAAGCAATCTACTGAGCTAGCCAGAACCACCTCTGGAGGGAGTCTATTCCACATTTTCACAGCTCTTATGCCGTGTACACACGATCGGACTTTGACAGACTAGGTCCGGTGGACCGGAATGTGTCGGACAATTCGATCGTGTGTGGGCTCCAGCGGACTTTTCATTCCCAAAAGTCAGACGGACCTAGAAATAAAACATGTTTCAAATCTTTCCGACGGACTTGAGTCCGGTCGAAAAATCCAGTCGTCTGTGTGCTAGTCCGACGGACAAAAACCGACGCTAGGGCAGCTATTGGCTACTGGCTATGAACTTCCTTATTCTAGTCCGGTTGTACGTCATCATGTTCTAATCCGTCGGACTTTTGGAATGATCATGTGTGGGGAAGTCCGTTCATTTGAAAGTCCGGCGGACCTCCGCTGCAAAGTCCGTCGGATAGTCCGCCAGACCAAGTCCGTTGAAAGGTCTGCTCTTGTGTATGCGGCATTACTGTGAAGAAATGTTTCCGTATTTGGAGATAAAATCTCTTTTCCTCTAGACAAAGAGTGCCCCCTTGTCCTCTGTGATGACCTTAAAGTGAATAACAACACCAAGTTCACTATATGTTGATCATATCCCCCCTTAATCTCCACTTCTCAAGAGAGAATAAATTCAGTTTCTCTAATCTTTCCTCAGCTGAGCTCCTCCATGCCTTTTATCAGTTTGGTTGACCTTCTCTGCACTTTCTCCAGTTCTCCAATATCCTTTTTGAGAACTGGTGCCCAAAACTAACTGCATATTCCAGATGAGGTCTTACGAATGATTTGTACAGGGGCAAAATGATCTCCCTCTCCCTGGGAGTCCAATCCTCTCTTAATACAAGAAAGGACTTGCTTGTTTTGGACACCATAGCTTGGCATTGAATGCCATTATTAAGCTTATGATCTACCAGAACACAAAGATCCTTCATTATTTATAACCTCAGTTGTACTTGTCCTAGTATGTATGATGCATGCATATTCTTAGCCCCAAGTGCATAACTTTACATTTATCAACATTAAACCTCAGTTGCCCAATTAAACAATGCATTGAGGTTGTCTTGTAAGTTTGAGACATCCTGCAAGTTATTCCACTGCATAGCTTAGTGTCATCTGCAAAGACTGAAATTATACTTTTAATCCCAGACCCTACAATATATCATTAAGATATTAAAAAGTAAGGGTCCCAATGCTGAACCTTGGTGTACACCACTAATAACCTTAGACCACTCAGAGTAAGAAATATTAACCACTACTCAGTGAATTTTGTCTTTTAGATAGTTTTCCATCCATTTACAAACTGATCATTCCAACCCTGTAGACTTTACCTTACACATTAGCCGGGGAACAAACTCTTTTGCAAAATCCAAGTATACCATGTCCACAGCCACCCCTCTAAGGTTTTACTTACCTCCTCATAAAAAGAAATCAAGTTTGTCTTTCATGAATCCATGCTGTCTGTTGCTTAAAATATTATATTTCCAGCAAGAATCTATGTGGTCTTTTATTAAACTCTCTTGGATACATTAGGGAAGGGCCCAGGTTAGGTTTTTATAACAGTGTGTCCCTGCTAAGAAGATTCATCCTTTCTAATTGTCCTGGTATACATTGATACTGGGACTGAAATTGAGGGGAAAGGCCACCAGAACAAGAGTAGGAGGAGGAGAAATCTTCCAATAAAAAAACACACATTCGGGTGACAATGGTAGTCCTACAAAGAATGCATCACTGGGTGGATATGCTCACTCTTACAGTGTATCTATAGAATTCTTTGTACTTGCTAAAAATGTTCTTAACCCTTAAAAAAATGAAAATGCAAAGCAGCAACATGGCAGGGGATAACTGATTGGCGGCAATTCGTAATTTTTTACTTTACATTTTTTTTTAGGATGCTCACAGAAGCTTTTTGGAAGTGAAAACCGTTGATGCAAGGCAGCCATTTGGTGCCCCTTGCCATGTAGGGCATGGCAGTATAAAATGGCATTCTTGAGTATTTGAAGTCCTGCGGGGAATTAAATGAAACCACGACATTTGGAGACACGGGCACAATATAAGACCACGTGGGTGCGAAAAGCAAAACGGTTACACGCACACACAGTTTATGCATACATATGTAAAGAAAATGCATGATACAAGGCTATTGCTGAAAAACTAGTTATAGACCACACTAGATTGCTGGCAAATACAAAGGATATTTGTGCACATATAGGTCCATGTGCATATTAAGTGGTAAGAAATACACATGTATTGTATGTGGTCTAAGACAGTGGAATGATGTCTAAAACAGATAATGATTGTGCCTCTAAGAGCTCTTTGACACTGCCAGCGCCCGGGTGTCGGTGGCAAGTTTTAGTGGTGCTTTACCGTCATTTTTTTTCTGCACTTTTCGGGCACTAGCGGGGTGCTTTTAACCCCACTAGCGGCCGAATAAAGGGTTAAAAGCAAATGCACTTTAGGAGCGGTGAATTCACTGCTCCTAAAGCACTGCATAGAAGCTGCTTGCAGGACTTTTTTTTGATGTCCTGCAAGCGCAGCACCCCAGTGTGAAAGCCCTCCAGCTTTCACACTGGTGTTTCAGATGAGGCTTTTTTCAGGCACTTTACAGGCGTTATTTTTAGCACTAAAGTGCCTGAAAAACGCCTCCAGTGTGAAAGGGGTCTTAAGGATAGAGAATGGACAACTGGGGTTTACACATACAGGATATGCTGCTTTTATCACCGAGTGAGGAGTACTGTCTGTGAGATAAATTATAGCACCAGTAATTGTGACCAAACAGGATAGAGATCATGGTGGAGAAATGGCATTAATATTTATCGAAGACAACATTTAGCAGATTATATGATAACGATTTGATTAATAGTGATACAGTTGTGCTCAATAGGTTGCATAAATCGTAATATTTTGGCATTAATATTGAAAATATGACTGATCATGTAAAAAACTGTCTTTCATTTAAGGATAGTGATCATATGAAGACATTTATTATTACATAGTTTTTGGCTCCTTTTTAAATCACATTGATATTAGAAATCACCCAAATGGCTCTGATCAAAAGTTTACATACCCTGGAATGCTTGGCCCTGGTACAGACAGACACACAAGGTGACACACAGATTAAACTGGCAATTAAAGGTTAATTTCCCACATCTGTGGCTTTTTAAATTGCAATTAGTGTCTGTGTATAAATGGTCAATAAGTTTGTTAGCTTGCACGTGGAGAAAAAGAACAGTCAAAAGACCAGTGTAGCAAAGTATTGGAATCTTATAAAGGTGGAAGAGGTAATAAAAAGATATCCAGGCGAGAATTACGCAAGCTATGATTCATGCCAAAATAGAAGCTGTACTGTTGGATAGGATCCCTAAATATGACAAACTCCAGAGTCCTTGGGTTATACATTACTTGCCCTCCAACTTTGACAATACACTGACTTCCGTAGAAGCTCCCGCGTACGTACGAGCGAGCAGCAATATACGCAACACCCCCTAGAGGAACCAGTCTCCCCCAGGGATTGCTTTCCCCTATCATTTCTTCTACCCTCTCACGATCCTTCATCTCTACTCCTCTTCTCTGTACTTAATATCTTCTCACGTCTCTCTCTGTCCATTCTTGTGGTTTATCATAATAACATACCTCATACCCAATTTTTCCCCGGACCACCATCTACTAAACAACACAAGCCCACCCTGGCACTCAGGCAGGAGACAGTCAACACAGGCCCTTCTTTCCCGGCCTACATATATTACGGTTCAAATTATGTTATACAATTCTACTAGGCACACCCCCATGGCTAAGGTGTCATTGGCCCAACAAATCTGAACCACTCTTACTCTAAAGCAATTGCTCTCCATGGTGCACGATCATCAAGATTGGTTTCTCTTCAGTTTAAAAGCTGGATGATTGTACCAATCTTAATGCTACAAATCTCTCCGGGACATGTTAATTGTATTTCAAATGTACCGATCCTCTTAGATCACAAAATGTTACTGTGACATGGTCTCTGCATTCTGCTTTTATCTCCAATAAAATACTTGAACAAGAAAAAGATATCCAAAGCCTTGAATATGCCAGCCAGTACTGTTTAATCACTTATTAAAGTGAAACTTTTGGGAATCTCTTGAACCAAGCCAAGGTCAGGTAGACCAAGAAAGATTGCAGCCACAACTGCCAGAAGAATTGTTTGGGATACAAAGTGTAACCTACAGGTAACCTCAGGAGAACGAGAGGCTACTCTGGAAAAAGATGACGTGGTTGTTTCAAATAGAAAAATATGATGATACTTGAACAAAAAATTAGCTTAATGGTCGAGTTGCCAGAAAGAAACCTTTGCTGTGCTAATGCCACAAAAAAGCCTGATAACAATATGCCCGAAAACACCCCGACACACCTCACAGCTACTGGCACATTGTAATCTGGAGTAACGACCAAAATAAAGCTCTGTGGTGACAATTATAAGTGCCATGTTTGGAGAGGGGTGACACGAACACCATCCCCACTGTGAAGCATGGTGGTGGCTCACTGATGTTTTTTTGGTAAGGGGGAGGTGAGCTCTAAAGGCACAGGAAATCTTGTAAAAATTGAGGCAAGAATGCAACATGTTATCAGAAAATACTGGCATATAATTTGCATTCTTGTGCATAGGACTTTCCAGCACGAAAATGACCCTAAGCACAAGGCCAAATTGACCCTCCAGTGGTTACAGCAGAAAAAGGTGAAGGTTCTGGAGTGGCCATCCCAGTCTCCTGACCTTAATATCATCGAGCCACTCTGGGGAGATCTCAACTGTGCAGTTCATGCAAGATGACCAAAGACTTTGCATGACCTGAAAGCATTTTGCCAAGACGAATGGGCAGCTATACCACCTGCAAGAATTCGGGGCCTCAGACAACTATAACAAAAGACTGCACGCTGTCACTGATGCTAAAGGGGGCAATACACAGTATTAAGAACTAAGGGTATGCAGACTTTTGAACAGGGGGCATTTCATTTGTTTACTTGTTATGTTTTGTTTTACGATTGTGCCATTCTGTTATGACCTACAGTTGAATATGAATCCCATAAGAAATAAAAAAAATGTGTTTTGCCTGCTCACTCATGTTTTCTTCAAAAATGGTACATACTGTACATTTCCAATTCTCCAAGGATATGCAAACTTTTGACCGCAACTGTATTTTAATAAGAATTACCATCACCAGCTTTAGGAGTGATAGTAGCGGTACCCAGAATTCGTGTTCTGTAATTTTAAGGACAGATCTGTCATTTTATTTTATGCAATACAAAGAGGTGTGTGATATATTTATTATACAGTAGATATTTGATTTGTAGCACTTGTGAGTACAATTTTCCCTATAGTTTATGGAACGATTTTTTTCTTTGTTTAGTTATCCTTTAAGTGTTCCCGCACACACTGTAAAAAGTGATTAGTGTAAAGTTACGTAAGCAGTACAGCTGAAAAAAATTAAAACCCGACAGCTACGGAACTGTAAATTCATATAAATGTTATGCAAGGTTTGTATGAACAATTTAGAATGTCATTTTATTTGACTTGTTAGGACTTGATATTTGGAATTCCTGAGTGAAACAAATTATAAAAAAATATATATACCAGTGCTGACGTATGACTTGTGCTTCCCTTCACTCATTCATACAGAAGCTATGATCTGGCTGACGTCATGGACCAAGCTCATGGAACTGTCCAAGTCTGGGGACGTAAACTGCTTGATGCCAAATAAAACAGACTGGAGCGATTTGGACAAGAAAAGGAAAAGCTGGAAAAACCACATAACTTGAATAATAATGTTCCAGTTTGCTTGACTCACACGTTATATTTCAGTGGAGCAGTCATGTAAAACCTTCTCTGTATTTTAGTTTCAAATCAATCTATAATAATCTGCAATATCAGCTTGGTCACTAGCCCGCCCCAGTCTGCTGATTGGACAATAAATGAAAAGCGGCACTCTAATAAAGGTCGTTGCTCTACAAGTTCAGGAACAGAAACTAACAGCATTGTGCAATACAGGAGAACCTGACTGGCTTCCAGTCTACTATGCAGAAAATTACACGAGACACACATGGATTCAATTGTTTTGTAGCTGCATAGAGTTTACATCAACTACATCCAGAACCGTTTTATTTTTATTTTTTATTTTTTTTAAAGTGGACCTTTCATGACAAAATGAAGGTCAGTGCCTATTTTTAAGCCCCATGCCCCCTCATGCAAACGGCTTTCAAAATCCATTTGTGGGAGTTTAAAATCCCATGACAGCGCACTCTTGCAAAGGCTGGAGTAAATTCTCCACAGTGATGTTACCCATTCCACCCTGGGGCTAAGTATTTTGTTTTCCTGGCATACGGTTTTAAAAGCCATTTATGCTGGGGGGTGGATTAACATTGACTTTCCATTTGGCATGGTAGGTCCACTTTAATAGACATAAGAAATGTATGAACATATTTTTAAACTGCTGTCTATCTCCACTTGGAGGTTTCTCCCATATCCTGTTGTCTGACACCCGTCAACTAAACCGGAAGTTAGGAGAATTCCCTCAACAATGACAAGATAACTCAAAAAAAAAATTAACTTGCTCGTAACTCATCCCCACTTTGTTTAAACTGTTAAACAATAAAACATTTGGTAGGAACTGGGCTTAAAGGGGTTGTAAAGGTTTTTTTTTTATTTTTCTATGTTCCTTCAAGCTAGTGCATTGTTGGTTCACTTACCTTTTCCTTCGATTTCCCTTCTAAATGTTTTTTTTCTTTGTTTGAATTTCTCACTTCCTGTTTCTCCTCAGTAAACTACACACCATCATCCGAGCTGTGTTTAGTCAGCCAGAACAGCTTACTGAACAGCTTACCGAGGAGGAACAGGAAGTGAGAAATTCAGACAAAGAAAGCAAAGAAAAAAAAAATTTAGAAGAGAAATCGAAGGAGAGGTAAGTGAACCAACAATTCACTAGCTTAAAGGAACCTATTAAGAAAAAAAAAAAAAACCTTTACAACCCCTTTAACACTGGCGATAAACAGATAGAGCAGGCAATCCAACAGTCCTTAGCTGTGGGATGCAAAGGGGCAAAATCCGAAAGACATGTAATGTCAAAACCTGTGTCTACATTGTGTAGAGCACAGCAACATCTACACTATAGCTTGAATGTTGCTTTGGTATAGAAACATCTTTCATTGCGTACAATGTACGTTCAGCCATCGGGATATGCAAAGCAGTGAACTGAAGACAACCCTATTCCAAGCATTCCTAAAATGCTTCGTAGAACATCAACTCCTTTTATTCTCGCGCGCTTGCCCGCTTTTAAGCTAAAGAAACATTTTCTGGGAAGGTGCCAGACTGGAGAAGCCGGGAGGATTTGTGATTGGAACAAATCTTCTGGTTACAGATTTTATAGAATGGAAACAATGATGTGGCTTGTTTACCAAACAAAGACAAATCAAATTAAAAATTTTCCTTTACATCGGCTCGTTACTAGCGTTCTCAAGGAAATGGGAGACGTTCTCCATCCTTGGGCATTAGTTTAAATTAGTTAATGCCAATTGCATACAAGTATTATACACCCTAAAATGCTGTTATACATGGATAATGAAACCCAAATGGAAATGTTATAAACAATACGTTTACCAGATCATTTCTGTACAAACTATGGTAATTTCCTAAAACACATATGCCAAGTACTGAAGTATTACTGCACATTATATCCCCAACAGCTGTTCAAAATTACTGGATAACAATACTGTTAACAATCTTTGGCTATTTTAATATGTCCAAGGATACCAAAAATCTTTGTAAATATAATCTTTTACTCTTGCATTTTTTTTAAGTTTCCTTGGCTGACCATTGTATCTACAGTCCTCAACGTTGCCCGTTTCTTTGTGCTGCTTCAAAACAGCTTGAACAGCACATCATAAAACCCCAGTCTACTTTGAAATCTTTGCCTGGGAGAGACCTTGCTGAGGCAGTACAACTACCTTGTGTCCTGTTGCTGTGCTCAGTCTTGCCATAGTATATAACCTGTGACATGAAACAGTCTTCCACAACCTCACCTTAGTAGCAGTTTGGCTGATCCTCAGCCAGGTTTTAAGCCTCCTACACAGCCATTTCTGTTTAAGTTAATGACTGTTTCAACCTACATATAAAACTGATCACCATTAGTACCTGCTTGGTATAATTGGTTAAACATACACCTCATTCTAATCCTACAAAAATCCCTGACTTTGTGCAAGTGTACAAAGTAAGCTAGTGTAAACATTTATGCTGGTTTGAAGCCGAAGGGGAGTCACACCAAATATTGATTCGATTTAGCTTTTTCTTCTGTTCGCTCAATTTGCATTTTTTAATTTTATAAAAATAAATAATTCAAATAAATATTTTTGAAAGCATTCTTACTTCACACTTGCCTTAAAAGCGGACCTTCGGTCATTTTTTCATCTTTCCATTTATTAAATCTTCTGCCCTTGTTTTAACTTTGGAAAGTAAAACATTTTTCTGCCAGTAAAAACCTTATACAGCCCACTTCCTGTTTCTTGTTTGGTAAAAGCCTAGGCTTATGACATCATGCACAGCTCTCTCACTCTCATGAGAGTTTGCCAGGAAGGGAGGGGGGATGAGTCATAAGAGGGCCAACGAGAGCTGCAGAGCTGGAGGTGTGCTTCTGTGTGTCTGCGTAAATCCAGGAAGTGAACAGGCAGCAGCTTCAGCTGCCCACAGTTAAAATGGTTGCAGCCAGACTCAGTGGAGGGAGATTTCTGCAGCATATTTGGCAAGTACAGAATCACAGTATATATAAAATAATATGCAAAGTGCTTGGAGGGAATCTTCAGAATGGAAAATATGTTTTTATTACAAATTATGTGAGCAGACTGCAGTTCCTCTTTAAACTTTTGCACAGTACTGTACCTATTTGACAGAATGTCTTCAATGTCAGGAGTAACAAATATGGATTTCATTACAGCACTCCACTACTCTGTTTCCCCGAAAATAAGACCTAGCGTGATTGTCGGTAATGGCTGCAATATAAGCCCTACCCCCCAAATAAGCCCTAGTTAAAGTCCTTGTAGGTCTTATTTTCAGGGTGGGGCTTATTTTCAGAGAAACACGTAGGGCTTATTTGGGGGTAGGGCTTATATTGCAGCCATCACAGACAATCACGCTAGGTCTTATTTTCGGGGAAACAGGGTACGTGTTTTATCACGCCACTTATGTCAAACTGCTACAAGAAGGCATATTTACAGTGGAAAGACGTGTCTACAGACCAGGACTAAGAATAATGTTTTTAACAACTGGCTGGAATTACTAGAGATGGACAAGGCATTAAAGTGATTATAAAGTGTTTTTATTCCTATTAAAATAACAAACATGTCATACTCACTTGTGCTGTGTAGTGGTTTTGCACAGAGCAGCCCAGATCCTCCTCTTCTCAGGTCCCTGGCTGGAGCTACTGGCCCCTCCCTCCTGTTGAGTGCCCCCACAGCAAGCAGCTTGCTATGGGGGCAACTGTGTATATTCTGCAGCTTCGTATATCCATGCAGACACAGAGCTGCCGTTAGGAGAGAGATGGGACAGGGCCTGATTGGATGAGACAGCAGCGGCGCCATTAGGTCCCGCTGCTGTCAATCAAACTCAGCCAATCAGGGTAGAGAGAGTCCCGGATGGCTGAGGCATTCATGGACATTGCTGGATAGAGGCTCAGGTAAGTATTACGGGGGCTAAGGGGAGCTACTGGAAACAGAAGGCTTTTTATATCTTAATGCATAAAATGCATTAAGATAAAAAAAACTTATGCCATTACAACTACTTTAAGGGGACTATTACCAGACTTTCCAATGAGAATTCCAGTTTCCCAGCTGTCATTTTTATGTTTTAATATCAATGCTGACCTAGGACAGGTATAAAATAAGTAGCTCTGACAATCATTTACAGCAGACTTGCTCTGGGACTTTGACTGAAACATGAAGACGTGTCACTTCACCTAAATTCCTACAGGGACTGCGTTCTTCTAGCAGTCTGTAATCGGTTACTTCTGTGCTTACATGAGTGCAGTGCCGTATAGAAATTGAATCAAAATATTATGTTGGCAGATTCATTTATTGTTGATGTCCGTTCTCTTTTGAAGTCAAGTTGTTCTCTACTGGAGACATAGGGGGAGAGTTACTAAAACTGGTGCACACAGAATCTGGTGAAGCTGTCCATAGTAACCAAGCAGCTTCCAGGTTTTAGCCCCCATTCAACTTGTTATGCGATTTGACAGTTCCAAATCGCATAACACGTTGCACCCTATTGTCGGCAATGGAACCATTCAAATTGCGGTGCCGCACCAATTTGAAAGAAGGTTCCTGCACTATTTTTTACGATTACAGGTACAACTTGCATACACATTTGTGCATGAAGTGGCACATTGGTCTCCCACAGTATACAGAACATGGAAATGCAATTATTTTAGTAAATATATACTGCTAAATACCTTTTCTCATCAGCAGTATATATCTTGTCTTGTGACGTATCAGTTTCTAGTAAAGCTTGTAGAAGTTTTCATACTGCGCTGATCTGTCCTATCAGGATCCAGGACCCATGACCTTCTGTCTGGACAATGATTATTGGCCCTGTGCTGATCACATGCACTTTCCCAAGAAACAAAAAAACTCTCTAGCAATACACACCAAACTGAGCATGTGCAGCCTGACTCCAAAGGCTCTGTCTTATCCAGACATGTTCTGGAGTCAGTGGAAGAAGGGGAGGATCACAGAAGACAGGATCAAACAGCCTTTTTACACAATGCAGAGGATTACCCCTTAGGTTCCACAGTGAGTATAACAAGCATGCTTTACTGCATATACAGACTGATTTTACTGTTGTGGGTTTAGTAACACTTTAAGATGTTCCTATCTAGGAGAAAGGGAGGAATGTGTTTGCTATTCAGAACAACATTTTATCAAAACCGCTAAAGATCCTTCACAGCACTCCTGTGTTCCACAGAGTTCCACTTTTTGACGGCAAATATGAAACTATGCAATTTGTCATATTTCTCTGAAAACCAATTTAAATTTTTTATTTTTTTTTGCACGAACCATAATAAACCGAATATATTCAGATAACACATTCCTTCCAGACATTCATGCTTAAAGAATTACAGAGGTTATCCCAGCAGGGTTTTCCAGCTGTCTAAATCCTGAAACTGCTACGAGTTCCCAGGAAGAAACAAAAGACAAAAACTTTATTAAGTGAAGATTAGTGCACCATGACAACATCCAAGGATCGTAGGTGGCCTAGCAACACTTCAAGTCTTCCTTTGAGGCAAATAGAACTGCTGGTTGTTTCATTATTTTAACTGTTAAAATGTAACAACTTTGAAACACGATATCAATTTGTTTTAAATAATCAATCAACTAATCAACCAGTCATATAAAATGACTGCCCCTAGTGAATAAATAAAATCACCAGTCTTAAAGGAAGTGCATCCCCGGTACCTCTACCCCTACTGAGGTGGTCTCTCTATCATATTACCTAAAACACAGGAGGACCAAACTATTTCCATGGAGACAATTCCTTCCAACTACTCAGCCATCATGCCAGTAAGTATTGAAATAAAACCTCAGCATATTTAAACCACAAATGTAATAATTCTGACCGTTTCCAAATGATTAAATTTGCACAGGCAATAAACAAAAAAATAAAATAAGCCAGCACAGTACGATTTCATTTTCTGCTGACAGGTCTCAGAATCTAAGCAGAAAATGTCACCTTGAAATACATCTACCCTAGCAGTTGCCAAGTGACCCCTTATGATGCCCTATGAAGTCAGGCTTTGTATCCTCGCCAAAGGCCATCTGTTCCCTGTACGTGTCCGGCAGCTATAACTCAAAGCATGTTATTTGACCAACATTAGATATAACATAAAGTGGACCTGTCAGGAGAAAGGATTCAAAAACAATTATATGGCAGAACAGTGCTTTCTACAATACCTGCAAAATAAAAATGCTTGCTGACCTGGAGAACCTTCTCATTTTCTTTTCTTTGGCCCGGCTGTGCTGTAGAAGACTTAACTATTTCACACAAACCTTTTAATGGCTGCCTTTTTAGATCTGGTCTTTTTACCAGTAATAAAAAAAAATATTTTTTACATTTATATCAGCTAAATGTAAAATATTATGTGTAAATATTTTCAAATTTACCACTTGCTGCCAACAGGTGGGGCTTTAAACAAGCCACCAATAGCTGAAGTCCCAGCAAATGTTTAGCTACTAACAGACCACATGACGAAAGAAAAAATATGGACAAAGTACAGGTCACCACAGGGTCACTTGTAAGCAATATACACCGTGATAAATATGAGGTTCTATACTTACATTTCAGGTGGCCTGCTTGCATTGCTTCTCCGCAGCTGCACCAGGTATGAGAACTTTTGAGTGGGTCAAGCAACTGTTACTCCCACCACATGCAGTGTAGTGCTATGGAACAGCAGGTTGAACCACAGTGTGCAAGAAGCAGGTATTCTACACACAACCAGAAATGTGGAAGACCTGCTGCAGCCACGGAGAAGCAAAGTGTCAGTGTTTCAACGAATAAGTGTGCATTGCTTAAAAGTGAACCTATGATGACCAACTAACCAATTCCTACCACAATACCCCATGCTGGGGATACATTAATAAAAATTCTGCCTTTGATAAATACCACCTGCCACTTTGCAAAGCTATCGGCTTTTAACCGGTCAGTGACAGATTGAGTCCCACTATGATCATAATCCAAATCAGGGGGATTCCTGACATATGATCATCACTATGTCATCTATGGCAAAGTAATGGATGTCAGTGTGCCTCTGTAATACTGTAATTGTTAGATACAATGGTAATATTAAAAAAAGAAAATGGAATAATTATATATATATATATATATATATATATATATATATATATATATATATATATATATATATATATATATATATATATATACACACACATACACACATATACATATACATATACACACATATGCACACATACACACAGTGCTCAGCATAAATGAATACACCTCTTTTGAAAGGTAAGATTTTAATATCTCAATGAACACAGGAACCATTTCCAAAATGTTGGCAAAACTGTTTTATTGAACACTTGTTTAGTTCATTACATGAAGTAAGGTTAAGAATATAACTTGGAATACAAAATCTTAAGTTTTACTCAAAATTAGTTGATGCAAAAATGAAGACTATTACACCTAGTATTTTGTATGACCTTCCATGATTTGTAAGGACAGCACCAAGTCTTCTAGGCATGGAATGAACAAGTTGGCAACATATTGCAACATGTATATTTTTCCATTCTTCACAAATGACCTCTTTTAGAGCCTAGAATAGATGCTGGATGAAGAGTAATGCTCAACTTGTCTCTTCAGAATTCCCCATAGGTGTTCAATTGGGTTCAAATCAGGAGACATACTTGGCCACTGAATCACTTTCACCCTGTTCTTCTTAAGAAATGCAACAGTGGCCTTAGATGTGTGTTTTGGATCATTGTCATGTTGGAAAAGTGCACGACGACCAAGGGCACAGAGTGATGGTAGCTAAGGATGGCCTCAGGCGTGTTCGCACACTCCACGTGCAGAGCCCGCCAGGAAGTCGGCACGGCGCTGCCCTAATCACAGGCAGTGAGATATTTCCTGAGCTCTGCAGCCACACATCGGGACAATGCCTCACTGCCTGTGATTAGCGCAGCTACGTGACGACTTCCTGGCGGGCTCTGCACATCGAGTGTGCGAACACACCTGAGGCCATCCTTAATGGTAGCATCTTCTCAGCAGTGCATCTGTGAATTCATGATACCATCAGTGAAATGCAACTCCTTGACACTAGCAGGAATCGGATGATTATGGCCCGCCTGTCCATTTTCATCCGATCCGCCAGACGGGTGAAAAATAGGACATCCATTTGTCTGGATTTTGTGGATCGGATAGGGGCGGATCGGATGTCAGCGGACATGTCACTGCTGACATCTGATGCTCCATAGAGATGTATGGAGCGCCCGTTCAGATCCGCCTGAAAAAACTGACAGGCCGATCTGAATGGTCCGCACATGTGAAAGGGGCCTTAGACTTTCATTGGGGTTTATTCATTTTTGCAACATGGTCTTGCATGAATTTGTTAGGAATAATACTTTGTGTGTGCAAATTAACAAATCTTGGCTGCAATCAATGGCCCACATTTGTGGGAATATTTTGTAGTATAGTGTCCCATAGAAATTGTTGATTCTGAAAGTAAAGTAAAAGGTTTTCTGACAAATCTGTTGGGGTGTACTTTTTTTTGCTGATCATTGTATATAGGGCATTTTCATAATCGATTATTGTTTCGATTAATCGGTTAATAACCTTAAAAAAAAAGGGGGGTGTATAATTTAGTTAATATGTAAAGTTTAAAAAAAGTTATTTATTCCTAAATATCTCTATACGCAGGGGTAAATATAAATAACCAACTGTATGGTTAGGGAGTAAAATCTTTAATCCACTCTGACAATAACAGACAGAAGGGATTTACTGTATATACTATTAGAGATTGAATCTGGTAAATATCAGACTTTTTTCACATGAATATTCTCGTCTGAAAATTGATCCGTGTGGCCAGCATAAGGCTCGGTACACACCTATGCAGTGATCAGTTCATGCAGTGCTTTTTGCGTACGCGAGTTTGCTGCAATTTGCTGTTTTTTGCTTTTTTATGCCTTTTTTGGGCCAATTTGTTGCTCGGCAGATTAAAAAAACACAAATTGCTGCAAAAATGCTTCTCTGCAGCTTCTCCATTGAAGTATATTGAACCAAAAAAGCACCGTTTTGCGTTGGAAAGGGTCAAGGACCTTTTTTAAATACGCAGCAGCTGAAAAAAGCATAGACGTGAACGTTAAATGAACTGTAGTGCGTCTCTGCAAAAAGCACCAAAAAACACATGGGTGGGAACCAGGCCTAAGACATTTAGTAACATAATGGCTACAGTAAGGGGTTTGTTTTTTACTATGCAACAGGGAAAGTAATATTTACAGTAGCGATTATTTGCTCTTTTTGTACTATAAAAGGGCTACACTTAGTTTTTTTTAACCCCATTATGTTACTGGCCGATTAATCGATTATGAAAATAGTATTCGATTAATTTCATAATCGATTAGTTGACGATTAATCGATTAGTTGTTTCAGCCCTAATTGTATATATATATATATATATACACACACACACACACACACACACACTTTTTTTTGTTACATGTAAAACCAGTGTACCAAATTAAATCCTTATTAACTGCTTCCCGACCGCCTCACGCTGATATACGTTGGCAGAATGGCACGGCTGGGCAAAACTACGTACCGGTACGTGGTCCTTTAAGAGCCCAGCCGCGGGTTGCGCTCGCGACCCGGTCGGGAGCTCCGTGACCACGGCCGCGGGACCAGCAGACCCGATCGCCGCTGGTGTCGCGCGATCGGGTCACAGAGCTGAAGAACGGGGAGAGGTCTGTGTAAACAAACCTCTCCCCGCGCTTCCTACTCTGCCTGTCATTGATCGGCTGTTCCCGGTCATCGGGAAAGCCGATCAATGACGTCAGACGTCAGCCCCCCCCCCTAATGTAAAAAAAAAAAAAAAAACACGTCACAGCCCATAACCCCTCCCCCCCCTAGTGGTTAACTCTTTCACTGCCAGTGTCATTTATACAGGAATCAATGCATTTAAAAAGCATTGATTGCTGTATAAATGACAATGGTCCCAAAAATGTGTCAAAAATGTCCGATGTGTCCGCCATAATGTCGCAGTCACAATAAAAATCGCTGATCGCCGCCATTACTAGTAAAAAAAAAATATTAATAAAAATGCTATAAAACTATCCCCTATTTTGTAAACGCTATAACTTTTGCGCAAACCAACCAATAAATCGCTAATTGCGATTTTTTTACCAAAAATATGTAGAAGAATACGTATCGGCCTAAACTGAGGAAAAAAAAAAAACAAAAAAAAAGCAAAAAAATTTTTTTTTATATATTTTTTGGGGATCTTTATTATAGCAATAAGTAAAAAATATTGCATTTTTTTCAAAATTGTCGCTCTATTTTTGTTTATAGCGCAAAAAATAAAAACCACAGGGGCGATCAAATACCACCAAAAAAAATCTCTATTTGTGGGAAAAAAAGGACGCCAATTTTGTTTGGGAGCCACGTCGCACGACCGCGCAATTGTCAGTAAAAGCGACGCAGTGCCGAATCGCAAAAAGGGGCCTGGTCCTTTGGCTGCAAATTGGTCCGGGGCTGAAGTGGTTAAAATAAATAACATCTGCTGCTAAATTTGGCTAGTATTTGAGCCTCAATGTGCTCTGCACACAAAAGCATTGGGGCACCTGTAATAACCAGCTTCACTTTCAATAATTGAGCAAAGTATGAGTGTCAAACTATTATTAAGCGAGTATAGGAACGACAAAAAGATAGCATTGATACTTCACACAAAGATGTATGCAAGAAATTCACTGATAACAAAACTAAAAATCTCTTTACCCCCAAAGATTTTTTACTTTTATCATTTTTATATTATTATTATTTGAAACAAAGATGGCAGCAAGTCCAATCTCTCACTGCTTCGGATTCTTCGAGAGCTGCCCATCTTTGGCTCCTTACTATTCATAATCAGTTTACATACTGATGAACATCTATTATGAGATTATGAATGAGTGAAACAGTCTACACCAGCCTTTAAATAACTGGAAATGTATATTACTCTAGTAATCATCTGTCTATTCTTTCCATTAGTGGGACTATGGAGTGTGATGCTGCAGCACTATATAAGGCGTAGGTCTTGGCAGCAGCACAGGGGCTGAATGCACCAGGCTCCCTCTGCAGTGGCACAGAAGTGTTTAGACAATGCGTGCTTGTCTTTATAGAGCGCCGGGGCTGTGCATGTCCTTTGCAGTCTCCAACTCACTGTTAATTATTTAGCACTCTTTCTTTTGTTTTTATATGTCAGAGAGTGTCAGGGCGAGACAGCGGAAAAAAGGCAATCCATCAGACAGTGATACGTGTGTAAAAACATGTACAGCTGCATCATATGCCTTGTTTGGCTTGACATCACTAATGCTGATGATTGTTAAAATAAACCGCTGATTTTATTGCACACAAACACTTAACTTTACCTGCTTCTGTTATGCAGATATCAAGGCCTCTCCAAAACACTTGGCGAGTGGTGAATGTAGGCTGAATTTAATAAGATGCATGAGTTATTTTTTACTACAGTCTTTTTTAATGCCTGACTTTTTTTTCACATGAAATTGATACTTGGATTGTAAGGTTTTTTGTTTTGCACAGAGTGGCCCCGAACCTGCTCTTCTGGGGTCCCCCAGAGGCTCTTGCGGCTCCTCCCCACATCAGATAACCCCCTGGGAGAAGCGCTCTCCCGGGGGATTTCCTTACATAGTTACATAGTTAGCTAGGCCGAAAAAAGACACAAGTCCATCCAGTTCAACCACAAAAAAAAAAAAGAAATAATAAATAAAAATAAAAAAAATCGTACAATCCGATAAACCCCATATTATACTCACAGTTGATCCAGAGGAAGGCAAACCCCCCCAAAAGAGCATGCTCCAATCTGCTACAGCAGGGGAAAAAAAATCCCTTCCTGTTCCCTGGATCAACTTTACCTATAAATGTCAGTACCCAGTTATATTATGTACATTTAGGAAAGTATCCAGGCCTTTCTTAAAGCAATCTACTGAGTTAGCCAGAACCACCTCTGCAGGGAGTCTATTCCACATTTTCACAGCTCTTACTGTGAAGAAACCTTTCCGTATTTGGAGATGAAATCTCTTTTCCTCTAGACGTAAAGAGTGCCCCCTTGTCCTCTGTGTTGACCGTAAAGTGAATAACTCAACACCAAGTTCACTATATGGACCCCTTATATATTTGTACATGTTGATCATATCCCCCCTTATTCTCCTCTTCTCAAGGGTGAATAAATTCAGTTCCTCTAATCTTTCCTCATAGCTGAGCTCCTCCATGCCTTTTATCAGTTTGGTTGCCCTTCTCTGCACTTTCTCCAGTTCCCCGATATCCTTTTTGAGAACTGGTGCCCAAAACTGAACTGCATATTCCAGATGAGGTCTTACTAATGATTTGAACAGGGGCAAAATGATATCTCTCTCTCTGGAGTCCATACCTCTCTTAATACAAGAAAGGACTTTGCTTGCTTTGGAAACCGCAGCTTGGCATTGCATGCTATTATTGAGCTTATGATCTACCAAAACCCCCAGATCCTTCTCCACTACGGATTCCCCCAGTTGTACTCCCCCTAGCATGTATGATGCAGGCATATTCTTAGCCCCCAAGTGCATGACTTTACATTTATCAACATTAAACCTCATCTGCCACATAGTCGCCCAATTAGACAGAGCATTGAGGTCGGCTTGTAAATTGGAGACCTCCTGTAAGGACGTTATTCCACTGCATAGCTTGGTGTCATCTGCAAAGACAGAAATTTTACTTTTGATCCCAGACCCAATATCATTTATAAAGATATTAAAAAGTAAGGGTCCCAGCACTGAACCTTGGGGTACACCACTGATAACCTTAGACCATTCAGAGTAAGAATCATTAACCACAAC
This sequence comes from Lithobates sylvaticus, assembly GCA_028564925.1. Lineage (NCBI taxonomy): Eukaryota > Metazoa > Chordata > Amphibia > Anura > Ranidae > Lithobates > Lithobates sylvaticus. The sequence continues at coordinate 206,919,156 of CM053029.1, read as the reverse complement.
TCTCTGAATTCTGTCTTTTAGCCAGTTTTCTATCCATTTACAAACCGATATTTCCAAGCCTGTAGACCTTACCTTGCACATGAGCCGTGTGTGGGGAACTGTATCGAACGCTTTTGAAAAATCCAAGTATACCACGTCCACCGCCACGCCTCTGTCCAAGGTTTTACTTACCTCTTCATAAAAAGAAATCAGGTTTGTCTGACAACTTCTGTCTTTCATGAACCCATCCTTGCTCCCGAGTCCAGCATTCGACGTCCATAGAGGCCGAATGCAGGACTCGGCCCCACCCCCTGGTGCCTGCGTCATTGGATTTGATTGACAGCAGCGGGAGCCAATGGCTGCACTGCTATCAATCTATCCATTTAAGAGGCGAGAACCCCGGGCAGAGAGACAGAACGTCCCTGCTGGGTCAAGCATTGGATGCATTAAAGTGAAAAAACACGAGGGTTTACAAGCCCTTTAAGACCCCATGCACACTGGGCGTTTAGCCCTGGTGCACGAGACTCCCATGTTAATGTGCAGGTAAAGGGCACATAGAGGCTTACAGTTGCTGCAGCTGAATAGAGCAGGATGGTGCACCTAAAGGTACGTATGTTTATGGTATTAGGCACCAAGAGACGAATGCCTGCAATGCAGACGTCTTGCATTCTTGGTGTTCGTCCCTGGACACACAATGCCCTAAACATTAGTACCGCTAGTCCAGCTGCAGCAGCTGTTAGCCTCTCAAAGTTTGACAGGCTGTTGGCAGCAGGTCTGGATGGTGCACCTGTGCCCTTCACCCGCACATAAACACTGGAGCCTTATGGAACGGGGCTAAACACGCAATGTATATGGGGTCTTAAAATGGTATTAACTGCTTGCCAACCAGTCGCCGCAATTATAGTGCGGCAGATTGTCTCGGCTGCGCAAATTGCCATACAAGCCCTGCTCTATGCATCCATAAGACACCTGCCCCCTACTCTCTCCTCATTGGCTTACTGGCTGCGATTGACAGCAGTGGGAGCCAATAGCTCCCGCTGCCATTGAATAGAGGGAGTCCCGGGGCAGCCAAGGCTCTCATGCACATCGCTGGCTATTCAGTGATGCTGGGTGCTGTAATGACCATAGGCTGGAAACCATGGATGATCAAAGTGAAGAAAATGTCATCAGTGCACCAAGGATTCCTCGAAAAGATCCAAAGCTTTTATTCCATGGTCACATGATAAATATACAGAAAACAGCAATACAGGCTGTATTTTTATGATGTGAACACAGAATAAAGCTTTAGACCCTGTCGAGGAATCCTTGGTGTGCTGATGACATTTTCTTCACTCTGCTTTATAGGATGGTACTTGCCATTCACTCTGCATCTTCTGATCCGTGGTCACATGAGCAGACAATTATCAGAAGAGAAACCAAACAGGTGAGGAGTACAAAGACAAGTGTGTCTTGCCTACAGTCAAGCATGGTGGTGGGAGTGTCATGGTCTGGGGCTGCATGAATGCTGCCGACACAGGGGAGCTACAGTTCATTGAGGGAACCATGAATGCCAACATGTACTGTGACATACTTAAGCAGAGCATGATCCCCTCCCTTCAGAGACTGGGCCGCAGAGCAGTATTCAAACATGATAAAGACCCCAAACACACCTTCAAGATGACCACTGCCTTGCTAAAGAAGCTGAGGGTAAAGGTGATGGACTGGCCAAGCAAGTCTCCAGACCTAAAACCTATTAAGCATCTGTGGGGCATCCTCAAAACTGAAGGTGGAGGAGCGCAAGGACTCCAACATCCACCAGCTCCGTGATGTCATCATGGAGGAGTGGAAGTGGACTCCAGTGGCAACCTGTGGAGCTCTGGTGAACTTCATGCCCAAGAGGGTTAAGGCAGTGCTGGAAAAAAATGGTGGCCACACAAAATATTGACACTTTGGGCCCAATTTGGACATTTTCACTTAGGGGTGTACTCACTTTAGTTGCCAGCGGTTTAGACATTAATGTCTGTGTGTTGGGTTATTTTGAGGGGACAGCAAATTTACACTGTTATAAGGGCTGTACACTGACTACTTTACATTGTAGCAAAGTTTCATTTCTTCAGTGTTGTTAAATGAAAAGATATAATAAAATATTTACAAAAATGTGAGGGGTGTACTCACTTTTGTGAGATACTGTGTAATATATATATATATATATATATATATATATATATATACATATATATATATATATATATATAACCCGGTTGCGGATCGCGGGCCATTGGTCCATCCATCTGTGCAGCTTTAGCATCACTTTTAATGGCGTGGGGAAGGATTCAAATGCCTGTCAGCTTTTTCTGCTAACTGGTGATTTTTGGGACTAGGGATGGGCGAATGGTTCGGCCCGAGAATAAGTTCGGGCCGAACGTTCATTGTTCGGTTGTTTGGCGAACAGCCAAACAAACAGGTCGTTTGACCTTTTGTTGGGCCCCCCCGAACTGATCACAGTGCATTGCAAGCCCTGATTGGCTGAAGCAGTGAAAGCAAAGTGTCATTTCATCAGTGTTGTCACATGAAAAGATATAATAGAATGCTTACAAAAATTTGAGGGGTGTACTTACTTGTGTGTGTGTGTGTGTGTGTGTGTGTGTGTGTGTGTGTATATATATATAAAATCTTAGATTGTAAGCTCTAATGAGCAGGGCCCTCTAATTATTCTTGTATTGATTTGTATTGTAACTGTACTGTCTGCCTTTATTTTGTAAAGTGCTGGATAAACTGTTGGCACTATATAAATCCTGTGTAAGAATAATGTATATGTTAAGCAGAGCGCTCAACCCTCAATACATTGGCATACAAGAGGGGTCCTGGGGTCAGGACCACGGACCTTGATATATTGAACTACATCACTGGTCACAAATGATATTTCTGAAAAATTTGGCAAAATATAGATTTTAACCTATATAAACAAACCGCAAGTTTTGTTTTGCAGAAAAGTTGTGGGTTTTCTAAAACTGCAATATATGACTCATGACCAATTTAGATGCAAACAGTTCTTAGTGGAAGTTTTATGTAAGTGGATCACATTCATTCAAATATCTGTTATTGTTCCCTACAAAAGGTCTATTGTCATTGGAAGGGATAAGAATTGCAATAAGTGCGCTCATCACGGTGCTGAAACCACAAAGTGCACTTCTGTGGTCATATATGAGTGCGCACAAAGGTCACAAAGAGTATTATTGTAATGCAACATCATGACAATGAATGTAAATCACTGGGTCTTAAGGCAAAATTGTAAAAAAGAGCCATCTGCCACTCTGAGCTTCAGATTATACCATCATGGACCATGTGCCATTCTAAAGTAACGACCAACACGGAAGCACTCTAATTGCTGTTACAGCTATCTGTCCCAGGTGTCTGGACTACAACCATTCATTTCTTTAGAACAGTCTGCCATATGTTACTGCTACCTAGAAAATCATTATACTGCCAGACAGATGGGCATTTTTCTGACTTGTTTTCTCCTTCATGCACCACCCCCTGTGCTGCTGGGCCCTAGGGCAGATACAGGTCTGCATTGGCTTTGGTTAAACCCACCATAAGACTATTAATACCTGCTTTTTTTTTTAATTTAAAGCAGAAAAGCTTAACAATTATATAATACTACTACTGCTAGATTTAAATTGAAGAACTGTGAAAATGCAAAGCCTCCTGGTTTCACAACCTAGTTCACATCACTATCCTGGAACAGCAATGGCAGCTCCCAAATTCCTTTCATTACAGCTTACCATCAAGGCTTGTGAATGTTCACAAAGGAAAAAAAACATTGTAACACAAGACTGAGTGGCAAGGTTAGCAGCTCCTTGTTCTCACAACAAGGATTCCATGCGGTCAGTGAGATATATATATATTTATACACACATATACATACATACATATATACACACACACATACACATACATACATACATACATACATACATATACACACACATACACAGTCATGGCCGAAAATATTGGCACCCCTGCATTTCTGTCACATAATGCACCACTTCACCCAGAAAATTGTTGCAATTACAAATGTTTAGGCATTCTCGTGTTTATTTCTTTTGTTTGTATTAGTAGGACACAAAAAAGTGGAGAAACAAATAGCCAAATCTGACATACTCCACCCAAAACTCCAAAAATGGGACTGGACAACATCATTGGCACCCTCAATTTAAAATTTGGTAGCACACACCTTTGAAAAAAATAACTGAAATCATTTGCTTTATGCAACCATCAATGAGTTTTTTACATCTCTTTACTGGAATTTTGGACCATTCTTCTTTCACCAACTGCTCCGGGTCTCTCAGATTGAAAGGGTTCCTTTTCCCAACTGCTCTTTTGAGATTTCTACACAGGTGCTCTATGGGATTTAGATATGGATTCATTGCTGGCCAGTTCAGTACTCTCCAGCACTTTGTCTGAAACCATGTCTGGGTACTTTATGACGTGTGCTTTGAGCATTGTCTTGCCCATTAGACCCATAACCTCCTACAGATGACCCAACTTTCTAATACTGGGCCCTATATTGCACCCCAGAATTCTTTGGTAGTCTTAAGATTTCATAATGCCATGCACACGGTCAAGGCATCCAGTGCCTGATGCAGCAAAGCAACCCCAAAACGTCAGTGAACCTCCACCATGTTTGACTATAGGGACTGTATGCTTATCTAAAGGCCTAATTTCTTATTCTGAAAACAGTAGAATGATAAGCTTTACCAAAAAACTATAATTGTGTTGTGTCTGTCCACAGTACATTCTGCCAAAAGGATTTTGGCTTCCTCAGACAAGTTTTGGCAAACTCCAATCTGGCTTTTTTATTTGCTGACACATGTTTCTGTGTCAGCAGTGGGGTCCTCCTGAGTCTCCTACCACGGCGTCCCTTTTCATTGGCAATGTGTAGTGCGATCTGACACAGTTGTACCCTGTGCCTGAAGGTCAGCTTGAATTTGTCTGGAAGTTGATTGAGGTTGTTTATCCACGATTCGAACAATCCTTCGTTGCAATATTTGATAAATTTTTCTCTTTTGTCCACATGCAGGGATATTGGCTACAGTGCTATGGGCTGTAAAGTTTGTGACAATGTTGCACACAGTGGACACAGGAATATTAAGATCTCTTGCTTTTCCACAATTTTTGTTACAAAATCCTCAGACAATTTTTTCCTTCTCTTTGGCTACTTTTACACTGGGATCACCCGAGCATTCGTGCTAAATCACTGCTCGTTCAGCGGCGCTTTAGCATCGTTTAAGCGTTGCTTTTCGGCCGCTAGTGGGGCACTTTTAACCCCCGCTAGCGGCCAAAGAAGGGGTTAAAAGTGCCCATGTTGTGGCGCTTTCAAATCACTTTTCAGGCACTTCGGAAGTGCTGCACACTTATTTCAATGGGCATGGGCGTTTTGGGAGACCTATAAACAGCACTCCCATCCCTCCCCAAAATGCTGCTTGCAGGACTTTTTCCAATGTCCCACAAGTGTGAAAGCACTCAGGCTTTCACATTCAGGCAGCATGGGAGGTAGTTTTCAGGCACTTTATAGGCACCATTTCTAGCGCTAAAATGCCTGAAAACTGCCTCAGTGTGAAAGGGGTCTTTCTCTTTTCCATGCTCCGTGTGGCACACAGAGACACAACAGAAAAGTGTAGTACATTTTTCACCATTTTAACTGGTTGCAGGTGTGATTTCTATATTGTCAGCACCTGTTAATTGATAAAGGTGAGTTTAATTACTAATTATAGGAGCGTCACAAACTTGGAATGCAATTTTTGGAGGGGGAACTGACGGCACTGATGCAAGAATGGGATTCGGATATAAATGGAGGGGGCTTTGATGTCAAGGATCTGATTTGTCGCACAAACATGCGATTCGGACCACTGCTGTAAGAACATTTTTCAGACCAGACCTCCGTGAATTTTAATTTAATACCCCTGCTGTAAAATCAAGAACAACATTTATGAAGGTAAAAATACCCACAAATTAGTAATTTTGCCATGCACCCCACTGGTCTATATAATCTAACAGAGAACAACAAAATTAAGGCAGATACTTTTTCTTCTATAGAATCATAAGATTATTGTATAGAAAGTCAGCTATTTGTTGGCAGTATCACTCTCTAATTTAATACTATGATTTTAAACCTTAAAGGTTCAGAGAAACTTGAATGTTGTACAGCATTTATCTCCAAATGGAAATCGCAGGTCTTTTACATAGGCTGAATTAGGAAAACAATGTAATTAGGGTACACAGGCCCTTTAATATCTGACTGAATGCTGGGCGCACTGACTGGTGGTTGGAGTCCTCTCGGGGACTGACAATGAGGCTTGCTGTCAGTACCGCTCAAGTCCCACTGCACATTTGAAACATTTTAGCAGGCTGCATAGTTTTGTTCAATCATTAACCTATCCCCCAAGGTCTTGTCTGCAGAAGCTGCTGAATTTGTTTCTGCCGGTGGCCTAAAATTTTGTACATGAACAGAATAGAGTAAGTCCAGCAACCACACTACTAGAGTATGCACTATGCCCATCACAACACAAAGAAAACCACTGAAGAAAAAACATTTGAATTCACATACAAAAATCGGCTACGTGCACATGAGCAAGTTTTCAGTTCTGTTATGTGCATATTCATTTTAACAAAGAAAATTGGTAATATGTGAGTGGGCTGAAAAAAAAAACATGGACCGCAAATCTATTTCTACACTTGGTTTGCACATAAAAAATACACAGCACAGGCAAAAAAAAGTTTCCCAACATAACTATGTCACGGTTGTACGTTCCAGGCCAGCGAGTCTTGTCACTCCCAACTCCTCACATTCAATACCCAGGTACATGACGCCATTCTTCCTGGTTCTGCTTTACAGCTTCCAGTGCCACCTTTCTGCCTCCAGCCATATCCTTGGACAATGACTTTGTACCAGCTCTTTTGTCTAATGAGAAGCTGCAGAGTTTAGGCATGAAATTAAGTATTTTCCTTTCTAGCTGTGCGTTGTGGCAAAAGGGGAGAGAATCTCAAGACTGGCTGAACTGAAATACAAATCTTACTGCGAGTAACCAGCTCACATATATGTATTAACCACTTTAAGACCAGACAAATCTTACTGTATCACATGTGTGGTTTGACCACCGTTTTCATATGCGGGCGCTACCAGCTTCTGCGCACGAGCTCGTCGGGACGGGGCGCTTTAAAAAAAAATCTTATTTATTTTTCTTGATTTTATTTATTTTTACAAAAAATTAATTGGCTCACTTTTATTCCTATTACAAGGAATGTAAACATTCCTTGTAATAGAAAAAAGCATGACAGGTCCTCTTAAATATGAGATCTGGGGTCAAAAAGTCCTCAGATCTCATATTTGGACTTCAATGGAAAAAAAAAAAAAAAAATGTCATTAAAAAAATGACATTTGAAAATTCCTCTTTAAGAGGTATGGGCGGAAGTGACGTTTTTGACGTCGCTTCCGCCCTCCTATGGTATAGAGATGAGTGGCGGCCATCTTACCATCACTCATCTCTATGCCCAGCAGGAGAAAGGACCCGATCGCCTCCGCCGCTGCCGACGGTTCCGGTAAGCGGCGGAAGGCGCGGGAGAGCGGCGGGAGGGGGGGGGCACCTCTTCCGCCGCGATGACCACCATTATCGGAATGCCGGCCGGCGCCTGAAGAGATGGATATCTCGGTTGTGGCAGCAGCTGCTGCCGTTACCGAGATATCCCTCTTCAAAATCAGGACGTACATCGTCGTGCGCCGGTCGGAAAGTGGTTAAAGTGGCAAACTGGAGGTTTGAACCATTATCAGAAACCACCATTCCTGGCTCCAGCTGACGTGGTGTGAACCACCTCTGGGCCTGTGCCTGCAGAGCTGCAAAAATCTCTGCTCCGGTGTGGTTCCTGTTCCCTAAACACACCAGCTAAAGCACTGCATGGTACCTTTTAGCCTGACTCTGGGAATAGCCCTTTGAACGCTTAGGGGGTACCTGATGTTCATAGGACAATTCTGCAGAGGGGGGCATGGAGGTGGTGGAGGAGGAGGAGGGGATAGAGCTCACAGGTCTGGCATCATCACCACCAGCAGTATGGAGACGTGGGGGCACAACAAGCTGCAGCACGAGCCCTGTCCTGCACCCTTTCGAGTTGCAAGCAGCGTTACCCAGTGTGCTGTGAACTAAATATATCGTCCCTGTCCATGCTTGCTGGACTACATGTCAGCAGTAAGGTGGATTTTACGACTGCCTTGCCCAACGATGCCAGAACAATCCGTTCCATGTGATGGTAGAGAGCTGGAACTGCCTTACGTGAAATGTAGTAGCGACTGGGAACCTGCCATTGTGGTACAGCACATGTGCAAATTCACAGAAGGGGGCAGAATCCACCAGGCTGAAAGGCAGGAGTTGGAGAGCCAACAGCTTTGGCATGCTTGCATCCAGGCGCTTGGCATGTGAGTGGCAGGGACTGTATTTTTTTTTCCGCTGCAGCAGATGGGGCAGAGAAATTTGCCAGCTATAGTCTACAGATGGCGGTGTGCTGCTGGCAGATGTGTTGCTAGTACCTGGGACATCCTGTGCTATACCATCATCCCTGTCAGTGGAGGCTGATGAAAGGTAATGACTCAGTATTGCAGGGGCAGCCTGAAGTGGGTAAGGAGGAGGAGGAGGAGGAGGAGGAGGAGGAGGAGGAGGAGGGACAGATTTGTGCCCCTTTTGTGTAGCTTTTAGGTGCTCTTGCCAACAGGCTGAGTGGTTGGACGTTAAACGCCTTGTTAGGCATGTGGTACCCAAATGGTTGAAGTTTTTTCCACATTTGATGTGCCTGAGACACAGTTTGCAGATTGCAGCAGATCGCAATGTTGCTGATGTGCTGAAAAAGGCCCAGACAGCTGAGCTTTGGGGAGTGGGTCGGGAGATAACAGCTGCAGAATGTGATGGAATAGGGTGGCTGCTCTCTACTCTTTCTTGATGTCGGCTTTCTTGGGGTTGTGCTGCCTCACCTTCAGTTACCTACTCTGCTCTATCTGGCACCCAAGTCACATCAGTGACATAATCATCATCATCTCCTCCATCTTCATCATTACCACTGGAAACTTGGCAATACGCTGCGGCTTGGGGAATATGAATGCCAATTTGTCTACCAGTGTTCCTCCCTCTCTCTAGGCTCATGTTCCTGTCATCCTCAACCTCAGAACTAACATCTGAATCCAGTAAGGGCTGGGCATCATCAAGGTGCAAGTGGCTGATGCTGTGGTCAAATAACCTGAGCTGACTCCTCAATGGCTGATGTTGGGGCAATGGCAGGAATAGATGTGGATAAGGAGGAAGGTTTATCCACTCTGGCAACTGCAAGTGACTGCACACTTGTCTCCGATTGTGTGGCAGAGGATGAGGAAGGTTTAGTAAGCCAGTCCACCACCTCCTCTGCATACTGTGGCTGGATGGCTGTCATCCCAGAAGGAAGTCTCTTCTAAAGATGATGCACAAGGAAGCCCGAAAACAGTTTGCTGAAGACAAGCAGACTAAGGACATGGATTACTTGAACCATGTCCTGTGGTCTGATGAAACCAAGATAAACATATTTGGTTCAGATGGTGTCAAGCGTGTGTGGCGGCAACCAGGTGAGGAGTACAAGACAAATGGGTCTTGCCTACAGTCAAGAATGGTGGTGGGAGTGTCATGGTATAGGGCTGCATGAGTCCTGCTGGCACTGTGGAGCTTCAGTTCATTGAGGGATCCATGAATGTCAACATGTACTGTAACATAATGAAGCCGAGCATGATCCCCCCCCTCCCTTCCGAGACTGGGCCGCAGGGCAGTATTCCAACATAATAACGACCCTAAACACACCTCCAAGACGACCACTGCCTTGCTAAAGAAGCTAAGGGTAAAGGTGATGGACTGGCCAAGCATGTCTCCAGACCTAAACCCAGGGCTCAAGTCCTGTGGGAACGCATGGGAACAGAGTTCCTGTACTTTTTCCACAACAGGAACTCAGTTCCCTTTAGCAGCCGTGTCCTGCAAGACTTTGAAGTATGCAAAGTGTGTGGCAGGTGCTACACCAGCAGCTGCTGACACAGCTCACAATAGCAAGTGCCGCACACCAGGGGTGGACTGACCATTCAGGCATTGCCAGTAGGGGGCCCCATGACAGCTTCCGTTCGATCTACCTGTCAATCACAGCTAGCTGACGGGTAGATCAGGTCCCTGCTGCTAAGAGATTGTATTTAGTCAGACCTCTCGTGATGCACTCCTCCCCGCCGGCCACTCCTGATTTTCTGTCTCCTCATCTCCCCCCCAGTCTCCTGCATACTTGCTCTGTGTGTCCCGCTGAATCCCCCCCTCCTCTATCTTCAGTGCCATATGATGAGGACCCAGAGGAGGAGCACAGCTATTCTGCTCACAGGACATGCAGGGAGAGAGGTGAGCTGAGGGAGGAACATCAGTTTGGGGTGGTAAGCTGAGCACAATACCTGGCAAAGTTTAATGCCAGGAGGGAAGTTTATGTGGAAATATGTGAAGGGTTGGAATAGCAGCGAGTGTGTGTTGGAGCCCTGCAGAGTTTGCAGCCCCCCCAAGCTAACATACATCTCCTAAGCAGGAACACATCACTATCTCCCCAAGCATTCTGTCCAGATAATGTGCAGTTCATTTACGACCTTTCCGTTTAACCCTGTGTTATCCAAACTCTGTTCAATGAAAAGTGTAAACTCACCACATAAACACTCTATATACAAAATAATATTCCCCAATAAAGATCAGAACATGATGTTCACATTTGCATGGAAGCACAATTGAATGAATGCTGATTATTCAGAGAATTACCGTATTTATGATTGAGGATTGTTTTTTTTTTATGTACTAACAGTTAAGCATCATACACACAATACGAAAATTGGATGAAAAATACCACTTTCGAAGCGTTTGTGCATATGAGCGTATAATTTTTTTTTTTTTGGTGGGGGAGTGAATCCCCACACTTTTTTCCCCAGGACTTGATCCCTGCCTAAACCTTATTGAGCATCCTCAAACAGAAGGTGGAGGAGCGCAAAGTCTTTTCCACTCCTCCATGATGACATCACAGAGCTGGTGGATGTTAAAGGACTCCAGTGGCAACCTGTGAAGCTCTGGTGAACTATATGCCCAAGAGGTTTAAGGCAGTGCTGGAAAATAATGGTGGCTACACAAATTGACACTTTTGGACCAGTCTGGACATTTATACTTAGGGGTGTATTCACTATTATTGCTAGCGGTTTAGACATTAATGGCTGTGTGTTGCGTTATTTTGAGGGGACAGCAAATTTACACCGTTATACAAGCTGTACACTCACTACTTTACATTGTAGCAAAGTGTCATTTTTTCTGTGTTGTCACATGAAAAGATATAACAAAATATTTACAAAAACGTGAGGGGTGTACTCACATTTGTGAGATACTGTATATAGGACAGAGATAGAGACACACACACACACACACACACACACACACGTTTCAGGCTCTGTTTACACCTAGGAATTTTTCTGCTCTAAGCCTCACCTATAAAAAGCCCAACAAGCCAAATCCCATTCATTTCAATGGCCCCTGTTCACATCTGAGCTTTCTGTCACCTAAAGCAAAACACCAGTCCCTCAAAAAAGTACATGAGCTTCTTTTTCGGCAGATTACAGGTGTTTTAATTCTTTTACATTGGTGACCTTTGAACTTCAAAACGCCTGTAGAAAAAACGCTGCAAAAAACGCCAGAAAAACGCATGTAAAATAGCACCGCCTAGATGTGAACGGAGCCTCAGATATTAACACACATATGGATAAGGTTATTTACATTTAGCTAAGCTCTTTCAGATAAAAGCATTATAGTCCCACTCTCATGAAGAAAGCCTAGCTCAGCATCTATGAAATCATTTTCCTGATAAGACACAAACAACTTCCTGTGAGTGAATGCAGTTAAGAATGCCATGCACAATGAAGAAGTCAGTGGTAAAGTGGTAAGAAGGTAGATCACTGAGCTCATATGAAAGGGAGGACATCAATATACATTTATAAATATGACAATCTTTCTGAAGCAATTACAGTCCTCTGCTGCTGTTGTCTGGTATCTAATTTTATCTTCAATATATAGACATGCTTCTTCTTCTTCCTCCTAAGCTACCCTATTCAAGTACTATTGAGTCATTCGCAAATGAGCAGAAATGGCACCCATGGACTAAAAAGTACCTGTCACACATACAGGCATGTTAAAAAGTAAGCCCCATGGGGATAATTACGTTTTTTAACATATTTGAACAGGCATACATTAGTTTGTAACTTAAACAATGCCTACAGATAAAGCTTAAAAAAAAAAAAAATTAAATACACATAAAAATGGTCATGGTGTATTCATTTCCACAAAGCAATTGAACAAAAACGCAGATTTGTCATGTGGATAAGAACACCCTAACATTTACCACCATTTAAATCTAAGAAATTGGCATCCAGCGTTCCAATGAACGAGCCAATGATTGGATCCTCCTTAGGGAGTATGCAGGTAGAAACCTGTCCTACTTAAAGTGATTGTAAAGTTTTAGTTTTTTTCGTTTTGTTTTTTAAACAAACATGTTATACTTACCTCCTCTGTGCAGTTGGTTTTGCACAGAGCAGCCCGGATCCTCCTATTCTCGGGTCCCTCTTGCTGCTCCTGGCCCCTCCTTTCTGTGGAGTGCCCCCTCAGCCAGCAGCTTGCTATGGGGGCACCCGAGTCAGGTCAGAGCTCTGTGTGTCCATTCAGACACGGAGCCCTGACCCGGCCCGGCCCCCCCTCTCCCCTGATTGGCTGACGATGGTTTGGCGCCAATGGCGTCTCTCCTGTGTCTCAGCCAATCAGGAGGAGTGTCCCGGACGGCTTAGACACTCGTGGACATCGCTGGATAGAAAAGGTGCTCAGGTAAGTAATTGGGGGGTGCTGGGGAGGCTGCTGCACACAGGTTTTTTATCTTCATGCATGAAAATGAAAAACCTTCTGCCTTTACAACCCCTTTAAACCTCAGACATCTAGGGTCTGATGTGCGCTTTGATATTGGCATGTGTGGCGTCATCGTGCCAAGATCAATATAGCTTTTGAAGGCCCTCAGAAAAAGTTCTGGATGCCTATGAGTCAGAATGAAAAAGCTTTAAAAATCAGAAATGTAAAATCAATCATTTCGGTGGGAAAAAAAATAATCTACAAGTGGCATAGACTTGAAACAACTGAAATTTGTCCAGGTTGGCCCAGCAAATCCAGCCCAGGAGCTGACCATTTGATACTAAAAGAAGCCTTCGCTGTTGAAAAAGAACTTTAGAGCAAGGTTTGCTTGTGAACATATAGGCAAAGGCCATTCTTCTGGAACAATTTGCTGTGGACTGATGAATGTGAGGTGTAAGAACGCATTAAGGGCAGCTAAAAAAAAAAGAATAAAAAAATAAAAAAAAAATAGAACACATATATGACATCAAGAAAAAAACAAAAAAAACTTTTGAATAGTTTACATTACAAGAGTGATTTAATTCTTTAAATGTGTAAGTTTAACAGGTTTTGACTGACACACATCCAAGTGGGTTCACCTGTGCTTCCCTACTTTAGGAAAATGTGGAGCCAGTAAAAGCCATGTTGAGCCTGTGAATGACCCACGATTTAGGCCGGCCATACATACACGGGTTGCAGGAAAGAATTTCACACGATTCCCCTATTAACACAGTCAGTGTTGACCAGGAAATCAGCAATTGTCTGCTCCCGCCCCCCCCCCCCCCCCCCCCCCCAACGAAGACAGCGATTATCGTTAGCGGCTATAGGGGCCGCTAGCAATAATCGGAAGTAAATCCAGCAGGCTGGTTGTACCCAAGTTGATTGATCGTTCAGCTTGGTACATTCAGCCTGCCCACCAACAGTTCGAATCTCTGTCTCTGGTGGTACCTGCTGAACTGATCGAGATTTTAACCATTTATGGCCGGTCTAACAGCCAGTCCAGGGACAATAGCCACATAGAGCTCTTATTTTTATACATTTTCAAACGGTTAGCGGCACACAGAATGCAGTAATAAGTACAAAAATACTTATTTTCTTACTGAAATTACATTTTCAATACATAAAGACTGCTATGGCTGCATTTTATTTCCTGACTGTCTAGTTTCTGTTTTTATACAAACTCAGAAGTTGTATTTTTCACTACTTTTCCTGCATTCTTCCATAAATTTTAGTCTTTAATGGATGTGACTGATCTGTCAGTGGTAGCTTAATCTACTCCTAAAGGTTCAATCGTTAGCGCAAGAGCAATAATTCACCGCTAGACCCCCCCTGTAACTCTAAAAAAAATTTAAAGCGTTTGTTGCCATTCCACGAGAATGCGCAATTTTAAAGCATGACATGTTGGGTATCTATTTAGTCAGCGTAACATCACCTTTCACATTAAACAAAAAAATGGGGCTAACTTTACTGTTTTTTTTTTTTTTTATTATTCAAAAATTTTTTTTTCCAAAAAACACTGTATTTTGAAAGACTTAGTGCGACATAAAATATTTCCACGATCGCCATTTTATTCTCCAAGGTCTCTGCTAAAATTAAATTATATTATAATATATATATATAAAATATATATATATATATAAAAATATATATATATATATATATATATATATATATATATATATATATATATATATATATATATATATATAAAAATGTTTGGGGGTTCCAAGTACTTTTCTAGTAAAAAATACTAATTTAAACTTGTAAATAAAAAGTTCCAGAAAAGGCCTGGTCAGCAAGTGGTTAAGAAGTTTAACCACTTCTCTACCGACGTATAGGGAAATTACACTGGCAGGAACACTTTCTTCCTCCGGGCAGGCATCATATGGCGTCCGCCCGTTCTCGCACGCCACCAGGGGCGCACAGCACGGCAATCGGGGATCTGATCTGGGTAAAGAGCCAATAACAATGGCTCTTTACCACATGACCAGCTGTGTCCAATCACAGCCTGTCACATGCACTGTCTTCGTGCATGCTCCTCCTGCGCGCCCCCAGGGGCACACAGCAAGGCGATCGGGGATAAGGCGTATCACTCTGACACAGCCCATTCCCGATCAGGGTAAAAAGAGACAATGAAATTGGCTCATTACCACGTGACCTGCTGTGTCCAAACACAGCCGGTCACAAATCTGAACAAACCGCGGTAACAAGCTGTTACCGGGTTCTCCTCATCACACACCGATCGTACCCGAGTACCTATCTGCAGCCCATGCCTCAGAGTATACGTTGGGGTGTTTTCCTACAAAATGACCCCATTTTGGAAAGCAATCCCATTGTCCTGGTGCTCCAGAGCCTTCAAAAGTGTGATAGGTAGGAATGAAATTGGATGTGTAATTTATGCTCCTAGAATGACTGAAGGTGCTACTTGGATGTTGGGCCACTATATGTGGCCAGGCTGTGTAAAAGTCTCACACATGTGGTATCATAATACTCAGTAGGAGTAGCGGAATGTATTTTGGGGTGTAATTTTTGCTATGTACACGCTATGTGTTAGAAAAATCTTTATTTTTTTTACACAAAGTAGTCAATTTATAAAAGTGTTTTCATTTTCTTTCCACATTTTTCAAAAACTTGTGGAAAAAAAAAAAGACATGTTCAAAAGACTCATTATGCCCCATAGAAAATACGTTGGGGTGTTTGCTTTCCAAAATTGGGTCATTTTGTGGGTAATAACACTGTCCTGCTGCTCCAGGACCTTAAAGTGTAAGAGGTAAGAATGAAATTAGAACACCCAATGGTGCTCCCTGCATGTTGGACCTCTCTATGTGTAAAAAAAAAAAAAAAAAGGGTGGGGGAGTTGTGCTACTATATAGAGTAAGAATTAGTGAAAACCTTAAGTGAATGAGAACACACATGAATCTGTGCAGGGAACAATGAAATTTCAAGACTATCAAGGAAATCTGAAGTGATATATACTGCACAGTGTATGAATGCTCGGTCTCTGTTACAGGTCAAGGGTCCGCCAACAGTATAATGACTCGAAAAACACAGCTAAAAACACCAAAGAATGGTAAGAACAAAATACTGGACAATCCTAAAGTGGTCTTCTGTGAATCCTACTGAACATCTATGAAAAGAGCTGAAACATGCAGTCTGGAGAAAGCACCATTCAAACCTGAAACAGCTGAAGCCATTTGCTCAAGTGGAGAGAGCAAAACTACCTAAATCGGTGGTGCAAATATCTCATTGAAACCCAGTGAAATCACTTCTTTGCAATGGTTCCCTTTAAGGGTTATGCAAAAAAATATTAGGTTAAGAGTCCCAGAATTTCTGTCTATGCCATCATCGTTGTGTTTTCTCATTTAAAATATTCTGTTGAATCGAAAAAGCAGGTGGAAAAATTTGACCAAACAGTGACTGCAGCTAATCAGCTGATATCCATTGTTCAAGTAATCTGACAGCTGCAGGTGCCGGCTGTCAAAAAACAATAATCAGCAGTGGGAGATTCATCCATTCATGCGATTTAGTGTCCGCTAAAATAATTATGTGTATGGCCAGCTTTAATATACTTCTGTCTCATGACTTGGAAGTCTGTGGACGTTGATAGCATTCTTCCACACGTTGTAACAGAGGACAGTAGCTCCCATTCTAGTCTATGCCGACCTGGTGCAAATCGACAGGGGCAATACAAAGAGCAAATGTAGAATAAAGGAACAAATGTAATACAATTTCAGGGATCATATAGGTTGAGTTATTATTGTTGCAGTAATTGCTGATGTGAGTTTTTACATGCTTCCTCTCTCATTTTTGATTTAAATGTAGGCGATTTGTAGAAAAGGCCCTAGAGGAAAAGCAGATTATCCACCACAGTCATGCTGTCTCACTGCTTAGCAACTGTTAAAATAGGAAATAACACATACAGGGAGAGAACTGTATTCTTTTACAAAAGGTTTTATTTGAAAAATAATTCAGACAGATTAGGTCAACGATGAGATGGTTACATTATATTTGGCAAAACTAGAAAAATCCCAACAAAGGGATAAAACAACTTCTTAGTTCAACTTATCGTAGTAACTTAAAGTCCATAAGTCCCTGGTTGAGAGGTCTTGAGATTCTGGGTTGTATCAAGTGATGAACTAAAGCAGAGACATCCGGACATAATGTTAGGGATCGCAAAACTTTTAAACATGTTAACATTGGATGTCCGTATGGGCAAGTATAGGATATATTGTTAGAAGGATGCGATCACTGTAACCATCCACACCTAAACCATGCCCTAAAGCCTGGTGTAATTAAGGCCTCATGTACACTGCTGCTGCTAAACGGACGTTTAGGTGAAGTTGGGCATATTTTTCAACTGGTCCTGAACTCTCCTCTATGTTATCTTATCAGTACATGTACACAGGGTCGTTTATAGTAATTTCTAGGCAGTTGAGTTTAGAGGCCTTTTTTGGAAAGCTAAAAAAATAAGTTCAGACGCTGAGTTTAGAGGCATTTCAAGCGCTAAACACGGCCAAACGCGTTTTTCATTTTTGGCTATTTTTTTTTTTCAACGCTTTTGAACACAAACGCAGCAAAGCGCCACTTAATGTGGCATGTAAACGCGGCAAAACTGGCGTTTTAAACGTGGGTTAATAGCTGTCAAGTTAAATCGTTCAGGAGAGGTTGTAAAAACAACCCATGTACATCAAAAGCCTAAAAGTAAACATACACAAAAAAAAAAAACTGGAGCGAAAACTGAGAAATAGAAAGAAAAAAGGAGGAAAAGAAAGAGAAGAGGAGTCCTACGGCGTGTGCGCCGGACAGTAGCTAAATTGAAAGAAGCTTGTTATCAAATCTGGAAGGTCGATATATGCAATCCACGGTTGCCAGACACCAAGACATTTTTTGTGTGTATCTGAGGCTAAAGCGGTCAGCTTCTCGTTTACCATGATATCATTCATACGATTCTTAACTGCTTCAAAGCTGAGTAGAAGAGTTTTCCAAGCCCTCGCTATGGTCAACTTAGTTGCAGTAAAAAGATGCAAGGCCAACTGGCATTCCAGGTGGAGCAGTTCTGCAATCGGTTTGGTAAGGGTACCATTTGATGTTGGTATGGAGTATGTTACGGAGAAGGGTATATACTCCAACCCAGGGATCTCCAAACTATGGCCCTGCAGTTTTCGCGGAAATACACTACTGTGAGGCAGTCAGTTTGGAGACCCCTGCTCTAACCCATAGTCTGCATACCTTAGGAGAAGACCACCAAATGTGTGTCATGGTGCCTTCCTGATTACATCCCCGGAAGCAAAGGGGAGAATAAGGAATAAATGGTGCCAGCCTAGCCAGCGTATAGTACCATCTTTACAACACTTTGTAAGCATTCTCCAACATTAGGACATTCTTGGAGCTTTTGAGAAGACTGTATTCAATGGGACAGCTGTATTACAGGCTTAAATTGTAAAGCTGGGCATAGACAGCCCATGTTTCGGCCAATTCATGCTGAATTTTGCCAACAAGTGAACTGTTACCGGGTTCTCCTCATCACACACCGATCGTACCTGAGTACCTATCTGCAGCCCATGCCTCAGAGTATACGTTGGGGTGTTTTCCTACAAAATGACCCCATTTTGGAAAGCAATCCCATTGTCCTGGTGCTCCAGAGCCTTCAAAAGTGTGATAGGTAGGAATGAAATTGGATGTGTAATTTATGCTCCTAGAATGACTGAAGGTGCTACTTGGATGTTGGGCCACTATATGTGGCCAGGCTGTGTAAAAGTCTCACACATGTGGTATCGTAATACTCAGTAGGAGTAGTGGAATGTATTTTGGGGTGTAATTTTTGCTATGTACACGCTATGTGTTAGAAAAATCTTTATTTTTTTTACACAAAGTAGTCAATTTATAAAAGTGTTTTCATTTTCTTTCCACATTTTTCAAAAACTTGTGGAAAAAAAAAAATGACATGTTCAAAAGACTCATTATGACCCATAGAAAATACGTTGGGGTGTTTGCTTTCAAAATTGGGTCATTTTGTGGGTAATAACACTGTCCTGCTGCTCCAGGACCTTAAAGTGTAAGAGGTAAGAATGAAATTAGAACACCCAATGGTGCTCCCTGCATGTTGGACCTCTCTATGTGTAAAAGGGGGGGAGTCACGCTACTATATAGAGTAAGAATTAGTGAAAACCTTAAGTGAATGATAACACACATGAATCTGTGCAGGGAACAATGACATTTCAAGACTAGCAAGGAATTCTGAAGCGATATATACTGCACAGTGTATGAATGCTCGGTCTCTGTTACAGGTCAAGGGTCCGCCAACAGGATAAGGACTCGAAAAACACAGCTAAAAACACCCAATAATGGTAAGAACAAAATACTGGACAATCCTGAAGTGGTCTTCTGTGAATCCTACTGAACATCTATGAAAAGAGCTGAAACATGCAGTCTGGAGAAAGCACCATTCAAACCTGAAACAGCTGAAGCCATTTGCTCAAGGAGGAGAGAGCAAAACTACCTAAAGCGGTGGTGCAAATATCTCATTGAAACCCAGTGAAATCACTTCTTTGCAATGATTCCCTTTAAGAGTTATGCAAAAAAATATTAGGTTAAGAGTCCCAGAATTTCTGTCTATGCCATTATCGTTTGTTTTCTCATTTAAAATATTCTGTTGAATTGAAAAAGCAGGTGGAAAAATTTGACCAAACAGTGACTGCAGCTAATCAGCTGATATCCATTGTTCAAGTAATCTGACAGCTGCAGGTGCCGGCTGTCAAAAAACAATAATCAGCAGTGGGAGATTCATCCATTCATGCGATTTAGTGTCCGCTAAAATAATTATGGTGTATGGCCAGCTTTAATATACTCCTGTCTCACGACTTGGAAGTCTGTGGACGTTGATAGCATTCTTCCACACGTTGTAACAGAGGACAGTAGCTCCCATTCAAGTCTATGCCGACCTGGTGCAAATCGACAGGGGAAATACAAAGAGCAAATGTAGAAAAAAGGAACAAATGTAATACAATTTCAGGGATCATATAGGTTGAGTTATTGTTGCAGTAATTGCTGATGTGAGTTTTTACATGCTTCCTCTCTTATTTTTGATTTAAATGTAGGCGATTTGTAGAAAAGGCCCTAGAGGAAAAGCAGATTATCCACCACAGTCATGCTGTCTCACTGCTTAGCAACTGTTAAGATAGGAAATAACACATACAGGGAGAGAACTGTATTCTTTTACAAAGGGTTTTATTTGAAAAATAATTCAGACAGATTAGGTCAACGATGAGATGGTTACATTATATATGGCAAAACTAGAAAAATCCCAACAAAGGGATAAAACAACTTCTTAGTTCAACTTATCGTAGTAACTTAAAGTCCATAAGTCCCTGGTTGAGAGGTCTTGAGATTCTGGGTTGTATCAAGTGATGAACTAAAGCAGAGACATCCGGACATAATGTTAGGGATCGCAAAACTTTTAAACATGTTAACATTGGATGTCCATATGGGCAAGTATAGGATATATTGTTCGAAGTATGCGATCACTGTAACCATCCACACCCAAACCATGCCCTAAAGCCTGGTGTAATTAAGGCCTCATGTACACTGCTGCTGCTAAACGAACGTTTAGGTGAAGTTGGGCATTTTTTTCAACTGCTCCTGTACTCTCCTCTGTTATCTTATCAGTACATGTACACAGGGTCGTTTATAGTCATTTATAGGCAGTTGAGTTTAGAGGCCTTTTGTGGAAAGATAAAAAAATAAGTTCAGACGCTGAGTTTAGAGGCAGTTCAAGCACTAAACATGGCCAAACATTTCGTTTACAGGCGTTTTTCATTTTTGGCTATTTTTTTTCAACGCTTTTGAACACATACGCAGCAAAGCGCCACTTAATGTGGCATGTAAACGCGGCAAAACTGACGTTTTAAACGTGGGTTAATAGCTGTCAAGTTAAATCGTTCAGGAGAGGTTGTAAAAACATCCCGTGTACATCAAAAGCCTAAAAGTAAACATGCACAAAAAAAAAAAAAAACTGGAGCAAAAACTGAGAAATAGAAAGAAAAAAGGAGGAAAAGAAAGAGAAGAGGAGTCCTACGGCGTGTGCGCCGGACAGTAGCTAAATTGAAAGAAGCTGGTTATCAAATCTGGAAGGTTGATATATGCAATCCACGGTTGCCAGACACCAAGACATTTTTTGTGTGCATCTGAGGCTAAAGCGGTCAGCTTCTCGTTTACCATGATATCGTTCATACGATTCTTAACTGCTTCAAAGCTGAGTAGAAGAGTTTTTCAAGCCCTTGCTATGGTCAACTTAGTTGCAGTAAAAAGATGCAAAAAAGAAAACTACCCATGTTTCAGCCAATTCATGCTGAATTTTGCCAACAAGTGAACTGTAGGAGGCCCTGCAAGCACTACCCTGTAAGAAAAAAATACATTTAAAAAATGACTGAGCTGGGTGGAAAATTGTCGGCCGAACAGTGACTGCATCTTACCTAAAGCAGTCACTGTGTGTTAGTACAACACATTTTAGGACGCTGCGAGTGTTGAGAGCAATAATTCTAGCACTAGGCCTCCTCTGTAAAGCCTTGTACACATGATATGATGGTTGGCCAACCGAGCATCTGATTTATGTCTTAAATGGTGTGTACCAGGATCTTGTCTTGCATACTAACAGTACACAATTGTCGTGCAACAAACAAATGTAGTGACGTACTGCGAGGAATTTCAGCTCTTGAGCGCCACCCTTTGGGCCCCTTCTGCCAATTTCGTGTTTAGCGAGCATGGATTCCGAGCATGCGTGTTTGTACTTTCAACTTTTGCGTGTCGGATTTGTGTACTGACCATAAGAAAATCTTACACCCAACTGTTGTCCGTTCAAAATTTGCTAGACTGTCATCCAACATTTGTTAGCCAAAAGTTGGACATTTTTGTAATTTTTTTCTCTCTAAGTGCTAAAAAAAAAATGTATGTATGTATGTATGTATGTATGTATGTATGTATGTATGTATGTATGTATGTATGTATGTATGTATATATATATATATATATATATATATATATATATATATATATATATATATATATATATATATATATATATATATATAATGTTTGGGGGGTCCAAGTCCTAGCAAAAAATACTGATTTTAACCAATTTAGCGACAAGTGTCAGAAAAGGGCTAAGGCCCATTTCACACTGCCGTGGCTTGAAAGTTGCGAGATTTCACGGCCGCGATTTTGGGAATGCCTGTGTAAACTTGAGGTCTATAGACCTCAACTCGCATCAGTGTGAGACCAAAGCACACAGGGACTACTTTTAAGTTTGTGCAACTTTAAGTCGCACAGATATGAATGGTACTCATTGGAAATCATGGGGTATGACTTGTCATGCAACTATGCAGTCCCAAGTCGCAGGACATGTCGCACAAGTGTGAAAGGGGCCTTAGGCATGAAGGGTTTAAGAAGAATTAAAGCACAACAACTGCAAAGCAGGAAGTAGAACCTTAGTAATGTAATGTAATGTAATGAGAAAATATGGTTGCTCCCCCATGTGCACATATAAATTACAAATCATATGTAGATATATATTAGATAAAAGGTTTGAGAAACATTCCATTGATAAAATTATTTCCTAATCTCTTATATAAGAATATATATTCCCTTTAAAGCTGGACCTCAGGCAAACCGCTAAATGCACAGATGTGAAGAATAAATGAGAGTTTAACGTGCCAAAGGATTATTTATTTTTATGTCCATCCAGCTGCAGATTTACACAGATTTGCTACACAGCACAGCCCTGTCCGTCAGGCTCCAATTGTCCTCTTCTGCAGTTAATAAACATCGACAGGTCTTGTTCTTCTCCAGCCTGTGCCTGGACAGTAAAAGGAGAAGCATCAGATTGATGAAGCTGACATTCTGCTCCCTCCTACTTTGAGCATAGTGTTTTAGTCCATCAGCACAACTGACTGACTCCTGCCAGTGCTGCCTCGTCTTCTCTTAGCATTTCTGTTGAGCAGGGGTACTCAACCCTTTGAAAAGCAAGGGACACTTAAAGCGGTTCTAAAGGCTGAAGTTGTTTTTACCTTCATGCATTCTATACATGAAAGTAAAAAACCTTCCGTGTGCAGCAGCCCCCCTAATACTTACATGACCCCCCCCCCCCATTTCGATCCAGTGATGTGCACAAGAGCATCGTCTCTTGGGGGACTAGCCCTCCTCATTGGCTGAGGCAGCAGCGGGAGCCATCACAGCCAGTGAGCCAATGAGGAGAAAGAGGGGGAAGGGCCGAACCACGGCTCAGTGTCTGGACAGGCAGAGCAGCGGCTTGGGAGCAAGTCTGTTTGGGGCACCCCTGGGCAAATTTCACAAATCAGGTTTACATCCACTTTAAAGTAATAATAAAGGCAATTTTTTTATACTTCTGGCCCCTCCCTCCTATCGAGTCCCCTCAGAGCAAGCAGCTTGCAATGCAATTGATTTGTGAAATTTGCCCAGGGGCACATCTACTTCTAGTGTTTTATTATCTCTCTCCAAAGCACCAAGTCCCATGTGTTTCTGCTGCTCTGTTCCTCTGTTATCAGCATGATAACTTCTGACAAGCTCCCTCTCAACAGAGATAAAACCAGGCTGAAATGTGTGATTAGCAGAGAGCTCGTCTTGTCACAGCACAGCTGTGCACATTCCTTCCTTCGCCTATGTGGGGGTGTGTGCCTTTCCTCCAATCAGTTGTATTGGCTGTATGCCAAGAATCCCCTCCCAGTGCTGAACAGAAAGAGAAAATCTCTAAACAGGATGTGCACTTTCTATGGTTCAGAATTTCAATTTTTTTATTATGAATAGAAGAATTAGATTTTAAACAATCAGGATCATAATTTCCCGGATGTTTACCCACCGTTTAATCACGATCACAAAAAGAAAGCGTACACGAAACTTGTGTGAAACACTACTTTTTACAAGGTGGTGCAGCTCAGTGGCTTTCCAGCGGGTTAGCTGCGCTTTGCAATAGACTTCCATTACATCTTGTGGGTGAGGTGCGCTTTCAGAAAGTGCACCAAACCCGCAGAATATAAATGGAAGACTATGATTCAGTGCAACTAACCTGCAGTGCTGCACCCGCAGATCAGTGTGAAAGTAGCCTAATAGTGGTTATCCCATTTATAGAATATGCACATTGCAAAAGCCATTATGCGCAGTGTATGTGATGTTTATTACACTGACGTTCTTTTCCACTTGCGGCTGCTGCTGGCATTTCTCTCTAGGCTGCTAGAAAAATTAGAGGTGGAGTGCATTTTGTATCACTCCTCCTGGGACAGCAGCAAGCGCTACAGAGGAAGCATTGTCTTATGCGGTTCCTGCTCCCTCTGCGGCCGCCTGCTTGCTCTGCTGACGACGCTGGCTCACTGCACCCTGAAGCTTTTTTAGATGGTGGGTTGGCAAGCCCAGATCGAGATCAATGGGTTTCCGACCCCAGGCATGCACTTCCCTTGTTTGAGGTTACGGGCCACATCAGAGGGCTCAGGTTGAGCACCCCTTCTGGAGGGGACTGCAATAAGCTGATATGACAAATTCTGTTCTTACAGTGCTAACGTTTATTTATAAAAAAAAAGTATAATCCATTTATTCGGTAATACAGAGCGGTTTTGAAGCCTTTAAAATCTGCCTGGAGTTCAGCTTTACAACCATGTCCAATTATTATTGTATCATGACAGCTGGTAACTCAGTGATAAGATTATCACAAAAACCAAAAAAAAAAAAGGGGGGGAGGGGGGGGGGGATATGAAAGTGTCTGGTGAAGAACAAACAGCAAAACTTAGCTGCTGTCAAAGATGAGCCTATAGGCAGCCTGATGTTATAGACCAGGGATATGCAATTAGCGGACCTCCAACCGTTGCAGAACTACAAGTCCCATGAGGCATAGCAAGACTGACAGCCACAAGCATGACACCCAGAGGCATGATGGGACTTGTAGTTTTGCAACAACTGGAGGTCCCCTAATTGTATATCCCTGTTATAGACCTTAGAGGGGACATAAGTCCAGTTGTGTTCCTAATGCGTTGAGCTGATATGAAACTCAGGCTGGCTATGACTAACATGGGGAAGGATGACTAGTGCTTTCGACTGTGAAAATCACTCATTGTCGCTCTCAGTCATTTTCAAATTAGTTGGAAAATAGGTAATCATCTTTACATGTCTATAGATACCTCAGTACCCCATCCTAGCACCAAATTCAACAATTGTTACAGAGGATCAGATATGAGTCAGGCCTTGCAAATGGAAGATCCACAGTTATGGAAACCCCCCTGCCCTTCAAACAAAAAATGGCTTCAGAAAGCCATTTGTAAACAAACAGATCGCCCAGAAAAAAGCTAGGGCAAATATCTGTCACCCACTTATATTCACTATGCCAGCACCCCCCCCCCCCTTTTTTTTTTATTTATTTATTTTTAGATACTCTGCCACTTGTACTAGCCAAGGCAAATACATTTCTCATGCTAGTCCACCCCCTAGACCCACTTTTACTTACCTTTGAAGCACTTCAGGTATGAGGGTACATGTGACCCCCCTCCCATGTTGCAGTGCTCAGGCCTGAGACTCTGTTTGCAATGCCCAAAAATTGTTACATGACTGGGGGGTCATATCGTGAACCCTGTGTAAAGTTATTTTGTTGAAACAAAAGAGAAATAGCTGGGATATTGAGTATAAGTGGGTCAGGAGATCAAGTTTTACAGAGATTTGACATAAAGGGCTCTTTAAGAGAGAAACAAAGCAAATATCTTAACCATTGGCCATGTCAACAAGAAGATTGTTCTGTTGCATAAATGTAAGTGCATTAAGACC
This sequence comes from Lithobates sylvaticus, assembly GCA_028564925.1. Taxonomy (NCBI): domain Eukaryota; kingdom Metazoa; phylum Chordata; class Amphibia; order Anura; family Ranidae; genus Lithobates; species Lithobates sylvaticus. The sequence goes on along the minus strand of CM053029.1, from coordinate 206,893,387 downwards.
GGATGGTGATGTCTCCTCACTTATTGTTGTCAGTTACCGTCAGCCTTTGCATAGTCTTTTTGCATGTTGCAGGACTGATGCATAAAATATACATACTGTGTTACCACAAAGGAAAGGAACCAACGTCCTATAGTGTTAAGTCATCAATATACAGATCTACTTTTAGGCTTACCAAGCATGCATTAATAATCTCAATATACCTGGATGTGTCATGGTCACAGTATCTTCATTAGAATTATTGTTGTAGATGACCACAGCTGTAGCATTGTGGGATGCGGCTCGAAGAATCTTTTCTTTAAAGGTACAGTTCCCACGCTGTAGAAGCGCAATCCAATGCTTGGTGTTAGGAGGCACAGGAAAACGAATATGAGAGTCACAACCTTGTCGATCTGGAGCTAGACAGAGGGAAAAAAAAAGAAAAGGCAGAAAATCAATACTGTTATTTACGATAATTGGGTAAAAAAAAAAAAAAAAAAAGAAGGTGTTTTTGTTTTCACCTGCAGAGTGCAGACGCATTACCTTTCTACTTGACCTAGATAAAACACATCAAATTCAAATACCGTATATACTCGAGTATAAGCCGACCCGAATACAAGCCGAGGCACCTAATTTTACCACAAAATTTTTTTTAAAAACTTATTGACTTGAGTATAAGCCTAGGGTGAGAAATGCGCAGCTACTGTAAGTGGAAAAGACGGTCAACAATGCCCATTTGCAGCCATAGGTCCCCGAACTTTAAACTCGGTAGTTAAGGGTTCCTAGATGCCCCCTAGCTGCAGCCAAAATTTGGGGTTTCTGGACCCAAAAAGTCCTGAAATGACATTGCTGCAGATGGACACAGTTGACTGACTTTCGGGCCCCGTATATCTGGGCCACTTAGTGCTAGGAACCCAAATTTGGTGTGCAAACCCAGTGGAACTAGTACTACAACATATCCAGCTGGGGTTCATAGAACTAAGTGGCCCCGAGATACGGGGGCCCCAAAGTCGGTTCGGAAAATGTCAAGCACTTTTCTGCAGCAGAGAATGACATTTTCAGAACCGATTTTGGGGCCCTGTATCTCAGAGCCACTTGGTGCTAGGAACTTTGTATATACGTTGTAGTGCTAGTTCCACTGGGTTTGCACACCAAATCTGGGGTTCCTAGCACCAAGTGGCCCCGAGATACAGGGCCCCAAAGTCGGGTTCGGAAAATGTCATTTTCTGCAGCAGAAAAATGCTTGACTCAAGTATAAGCCGAGGGGGGCATATTCAGCACAAAAAAAATGTGCTGAAAAACTTGGCTTATACTCGAGTATATACGGTATACAGTCAGTTTAAAGTGGACCTCTCACTCCAAATAAAAACGTGCTCTCCGTCTCATATTTGGATATTATTTTCTGCATGTGCTCATATATGCTACAGGGCTTCGAGTCCCAACAGAGCCCTCCTGAACAATTCTGCACACATGCGTGTTTCCAGGAATATGCGCAGACGGAGCAAGTATGGAAGTCACAAACCTTGACATATAGGAATGGGTGGAAACCATACGCATGTGCACAGATGTGCCTTCCAGTTCTTCTGGTGAACCACAAAGGCTGTAAAATCATGATAGAAGTGTTCATTTAAATAGGTAAATTCATTTGGTGAAAAAATTGTTGGAAAGTCTTCTCTAAGGCGTACATCGCCTAAGGACAGTAGTAAAAAAAAAAAAGCAAAAGAAACTGGAGCCTCACGGAGTGGACGGGTAACAAAGGGGACTGAAGTTTCTCGGTGGTGGTGGTGGTGGTGGTGTTTAGCTCAGACGCTTCCTAAGAAGTCTTTACCACTCTCTGCTCAAAGTTGTGAGAACTGGTCTGCTTCAATGACTCAGTGCCTGCAGACCTCCAACAGCAGCATTGGAGGAGACTTACAATGCATTTTTTGTCTCTGGTAAATATGCATGCTTGGCATATTGAACAACAAGGAAGCACATGGGCAAAAGATTTTTTGGGGAAAAAGAATAGCATTCTTTGTACCATGAGAATGTGCGGCCTTGAGGTGTCTTTGTCTCATCAAAAGCAGTTAGCCAGGTCTGGCAAAAATCTGAAAAATCTGTGTAGCGGGGTCGTTCCCCTTTTAGGGGATAAGACTACAGTTCCCATAATTCCCCAGGCTCCCGGGAGGATGGTTGTTTCCGCCCGAGAGGCTGCTGGGGGAGGTGATAAAAGGGAGGAGGAGGGACCGCCTCTTCCTCTTCTGACTGGGCTGGTGACGCAGAGACCACTGAGTGAGGAGACACCTGTGCGGACCGGGACTGCTGAAGGCCTGAAGCCTGGGCCTTGCAGCAGACAGAGAGAGACTCTCACCCCTCATTGTCAGCAGCAGCAGAGCGGAGCCTTTTTCCTGAGGACGGTCGGTTGGAGAGAGGACCGGAGCCCAGGGGCTGTGACGGAGGAGGCCGGACGCCGCCAGTGGAGGACCCGGAGCTGAGGACGGTATCCGGAGTGGTAAGCGAGCTGAAAGGCTCATCTTGCATTGTCATTTCACTTTATGCCTATTGAACTGCCAAGGCAAATTTACCTCAGAGCAGAAGATTGTTCTTTCTTGTGGATTACAAACACACCATTTAAAGTTACATGTGCACCACCTCTACAGTTCTTGTGCCGGTGAAGAATACTGGGGTTCCCCAAGGACTGAGCTCTATTGTTAGGGATCAGGCCTGATCAATTAGATAGTCGCAGTTAGATTTGTTGCACCTCAGAGGTGCATAGCAGACGGTCGCTACACGTGGCGCTCCGTTCCCCATTGCTATCCTGATACATATATGTGTACATGTTAAAGTGCATATTGCAGGGACCTGCTAATGTGTTGTAAGTCAAATGTTTGATGCATGTTACTATTTCTTTTCATACTGCCAAAGTAAAGACAGTTATTTCAGTCAGCAGTTGCCTGTGAGTTTGAGTCCATTCCAGTTAAAGTATAAGTGATATTCATATGTGCATAGATACATACCCCTTGATTAACTGTGCCAGAGCGGGTAGAGCAAATTGCCGGGGGGTTGGTGGAGCTGTACTCAGGGACCCAAAACAAAATTTGCGGCCCTCTTAATTGGGGGTATCGCTACATCTGTATTACTGAAAGGTTGAAAATCTGGACATTTCCTGTAAAAGATAAGTGTACCCCCCCCCCCCCCAGCGTCCTCCCACTTATGAATACTGGTCTGACGGCATTTGTATAGTATACTATGGGCCCATTCACACAGTTCCATTTCTTTGCCAGTTAATGTGCATTTATTTATTTTTTCAAAAACAAAAACAAAAAAAAAAAAAAAAAAAAAACAAAAAAAAAAAAAACAAAAAAACACCAACAATTTTGTTCCCATCTTAAAAAAAAAAAAAAAAAAAAAAAAAAAAATCTTGCTGTTTTTTGTTCCCATCTTAATAAAAAAGATCTCGCTGTTTTTCTAGCGAGTCTCCCAGGAGAGGATTGCTTTATTATTTCATGGTCAGTCTGTAAATGGACCCCCATATTACATTTTTTCAAGGAGCCTTTTATACGTCTTATTTCTATGTTGAATAAAATCAAGCCTGGCAGACCAATAAAAAAAAAAAAAAAAAAAATGCACTTTTATATAAACAAATATTTCAGCAAGTGTAATGAAGCTCTTTGTTCTTCCAACCTGCTGCTCATCCATCACCTTAGAGAAAACGCAGCAAAATATCTAGAAATCACTTTGCAATTATACCACGCTGATTCGGTGACCGAGAAGAAAGAAAGTCTCTTCCTCCCTTTTGTAGCGTGTTCTTTAGTTGTGATTAAAGGGAAAATAATGTTATGGGCAGCAATGACTAAAGAGCCGATTTGCGACGCTATTTGATGTTCGGATATTCAATTAACTGTCAAATGACAACATGGCCACTTAGGAAATATTGGTTATTTGAAATTCAGGCAAACAGCAACTTCACAGAAGAAAAAATGTTTTAAGAAGAAAGCTAGGCAAATGTATATATATATAAAAAAAAAAATATATTGATTTATTACAGGTTGATATCCACTGAAAAGGTACTGAATTTACTTCTGAACTGTACCTATAGTAGTCCCTTGCAACCTGATCACCCTGCTTTGTTAACCTTTGATAGGAGAAACATGGGAGGCAGCCATTGTGGACTTCCTCTTAAAACTGCCAGTTGCCTGTCATGTGGACACCGTTGCGTCAGTTCTTAAAGTCATTAACCTGCTACAAATATGCAGATCAGGACTTTTTTTTTTCCAACTCTCCTGATCATACTTCTGTACTAGAGACGCAAAGTACAAAAGCTGGTGGGCCAGCTAACAGCCTGTCAACTAGCATTCTAAAAAGGTCAGCAGTTGCTGTCTACATATTTTTGTCATGACAGCATACTTGCCAATACCTTCATCCCAGTCCTGGGACACCGTCACCCCCGGGCATGGGCCACAGTTGATACACCCACCCAGCACAGATCACGTCCACTTTCTAGGTGGCCCTGCCCAAAACACAACTACTTTCTGGGTAGTCCTGTCCGTAATAATGGAACCACCCACTCATGACCACCATCACCATAGCTAATACACTTTTTTGCATTTCTGTGCATGACCTGTAACCTAAATAAAAGAAATGCTGTGATCTCATGAAACAAATGGGTATATTTATTATTATTTTTAGTTATTTGACTATGCCTTTAAATTGTGAATTGGAGTCTTATGCAGTGGTACACTCAAATGCCTTCTAGACCAGTGGCACATAAAACAATGCTTCCAAGAGCAGAGTGTGCATACTATTGTGCATTATTGTTTCGTAATCTTCACTGTGACCAATACAAAAGCTGCCATTACTGATCAATTTCTGAAAAAATAATTATGCCCCGTACACACGGTCGGAAAATCCGACCACAAAATCCATCGGATTTTGTCCGACACTGGTGTTGCATACACACGGTCGGACAAAGTTGTCGGAAAATCCGATCATTCTGAACGTGGTGACGTTTGTTGCCTACGACGGGACTACATAGAGGCTAGTAGCCAATAGCTTTGGTCTTGTAATGTTATCTGAGCATGCGTGGCACTTTGTCCGTCGGAATTCGCTACACACGATCGGAAAAAGTCAGATAGGACTCTGTTGTCGGAAAAATTGAGAGCAGGAGATAAAACTTTGTCCGTCGGAAAATCCGATGGAAAATGTCCGATGGAGCCTACACACGGTCGGAATTTCACACAACATTGTCCGATAGGACATTTTCCGTCAGAAAATCCGACCGTGTGTATGGGGCATAAGACTTGCAACTCTGAAATTGAATATGAAAAGAACTGAAGTGCAGAAGGTTTTTAGCACCCCTATGGGCTTCCCCTGAAGTCTAGGGCCCCAGTCAGCTGCCTGTTCTGTTCTTACTATAATCAGTCACCAGGTAGGTATTGACACTATGGGGGAAAAAATAAAATGTGATTACAAAACCAGTCATGCTCCTGCCCGAATCTGCCTAGCGGAAAACACTAGAACTGGGACGCACAAAATAATGACAGCACATTAAAATCCAGATCATGTGCAACCTGCAGCTGCCACTTGCTCTCAGTCTCTGGCCAATTTCTCATTTTCAGCCTGAACGCTGAAGTACACACCAACATTACCAGTCCCCCCGTCTCCTTCTAGTTTGCATGTAGTAAATAAATAATCACTGGCCAACCTGCAAGATGATCAAATATCTAAAATTTCCTTGCATAAAAAAAAAAAAGAAAAAAAAAAAAAAAACACAACACCATTGAGTCGGAAACATGCGGCAAGAGAAATTAGAACAAGCTGGCACGCTGGCAGCTTCTTGGCATAAGGGGCTCACTAGCGATGTGTCAGTGAGAATAACTGACCTCTGGCTCAAGAGTGTGCAAACTTCAGCAAAACAGCTTCTGCTGGAAACTTATGTTCATCAGCGAGTCTGCAAGGGCATAATCGGGCATTGCACTGGGACAGCTTGTTGTTAAAGGATAAGTACACTTCAAACAAAGTGCACTTATGTTATTTGCCCCCCACTAGCCTAAAACACTCCCCCATCCATATGGTCGCCATCTTTCCTGAGCCTGGACCAGCTCTGTGACATCAGCCGACAGGAGCGGAGAACAAAGCTTTGGCTGTACTTCTCTTTTGATTATAAGTATACCTGCACTTACAGTTTTCTCTGCAAAGTCCCACAAATTCCTGGTGAGCCTGCCAGTAAATTCTACTTTAAATATCTTTTTTTAATGACAGGCCATAGTTCTACATTAACAATGTTTAAACGCTTGGCATGCCCTCAGACTGGACGCAGGTTCACTTTAACTGGCAGGCATTCAGCATGCATAAAAGGCTAATTTATACAAAGCACCTCAGTAATGTCAGAAACCGGCAAGCTGCATTGATCATTTCTGAAGTGCGACACTTCTCAAAATAAGGCATATTCGAAAACTATGTAGGACATTGTCGACCATTATTTCTCAAGGGATCAGTCAAGGCCATGTTATCAGACACAATCTGTGAACAAGATGATCTGACATTAATCCACCCTGTCCTCTTCCTACCAGAACTTCAGTCACTCTTGCTTGCCTCTCCATAATCTATTTGCTCTCCAGAAATAATAAGGCTAATTAGAAAATCTCCAATTTTCTAAATGATCTTAAAAACTGCTTGTCAATTCTACAATGCCACTTGATGCTCATTACAGAAAATTACTACGGCAGCTTCATTAGCAGCATTTCCTAAAAAAAGAGACAAAGTTACCTATGAAACTGACAGTTTGTAGAAATGTGAAAACCAGTATTGTGAGCCTCCTCCTGAAATCGGATTGCCAAGCTTCAAGTCCAGCTCCGGGGGGGGAAAAAAAATCCTCCCTTGAAGTCAGGCTCCCCCACAGAAAAATTAAGCATTTTTCCTTTACATAAATTATTATTATTCACTTGCAATGCCTTTGAACGTTCTAGGTAATTCAGCCACTCCAGGAAGAGTCGATTCTTTGGCACTTCTACAGTTTCCGCTTCCTCTTGCCGCGTCATAACTATCTGCTGTTCTGGGGGTGCTGGTCCAGCTCCTCCACACATATCAATTTTGTAACCAAAGGTGCATTCAGGAGAGAAGCTGAAGAGCAGAAAAAACGCTAGACATGCCTACATGTGTCTAGACACATCTAGCATTTAAGTGTTAATGCAGTCCAATGGGCAGAAGAAATGAATATTACTACAGAATACGTTAATGCTGAAATGCTAGAAGCACCTAGACTTGCCTAACGTGCGTGTACAATATGCAGCTTATACTTTTTTTTTTTTACGCAGTTTTTTTCTACCAGGAGTTCTGGTATTTAGAGAGGCTAAAGAGATGCCTTGTGTGTATGGGGCCTAACATTCATCGTCAAAGGTTTAGTCCACCAAAAGTATCTTGCAGAATGCCAATTATTTGACTTCTCATATAAATCGGCTCAGAAAATAACAGCATGCGAGATGGCACTTTCAGTCACTGCAAGACATTCTAAACACCGGCTGCAGCAAGGAGGCGGGGGGGATCCATGTCACTGGAAGTAGACATCACCGGACGTGACTTAGCCAGAACCAGGAAGTCTAATGGTGGACACTCAGGCTGGGACACACCATGGAATCACGTCGGTTCCAGTGACGTCTACTTCCGGCGACGTGGATCTGTCCGCTTCCTTGCCACGGCCAGCGAGAATGTTCCTACAAGGATCCCACGGTCCTCATAGGTAACTCGGCTCCCCAGCATATCCTGCTTGTATCAGCATGCCTGTGGTATGGGGTCGGTCATCAATTGATAACCACCATTCATCTCAATTGTTTTTTTAACTGTGTGGAATAAACCAAGGACTATATTAATGTATACACTGTCCTCTGGACTTCTGATTTTACTGCCAGTAAGCCCTTTGGAGGTTTAATCATATCATAATATATATATATATATATATATATATATATATATAACACCCCACATGTAATTTCATTAGCGCCTTGTCAATGTTTTGATCTTATGTGTTTCTCGCCACTATCCAAGTGGTCACTCTGAGGCAGCCCTTCTAAATGACTACCAATATCTGGATCAATCATGGCGATGAATTTTTCATCAAGGCAGTGTTAGGCCCGATTCATACCTATGCATTTTTAGTGCTTTTTGCATTTTGCAGATTTGCACTACAGTCTATTGTTTCCTATGGAACACTTTCTGTAGTGCAAATCTTCAAAATGCAAAAAACACAAAAAATGCATAGGTGTGAATCATGCCTTAGAGTCAGTCTAGCGCCTTACAAGGCACTAAAACTGTTTGGTTTGTCTGTCTAATACCATGGATGCCTCAACATATGATATCCTGCTCGTCAGTCCTGCTCGTCAGTCCTGCCTGAGCATCCGCTGACACCCGCTCTCGTCCGTGCCCGCTATGCTCCGTTTCTGCAGACGGAGGAAAACCCTATTTTTTCATCCGTCTGCAGAGATGATCTCTGCCTTTGCCTTGGTCACATCTCTAGAGACGCTCTCCTGTGTTCCAGTTAAAGACTTACTAGGCTGACATTCCTTCTGGCTCCAGATCCTGCTTGCTGTTCTACTACGCTCATCTCTGGCTCCCTGATGTTTTGACTTGTCTCACTATCTGTTCCAGTTCCTGAACTCTGGCTATGTTTTGACTACGTTTACTCTGTTTACCTTTTTTTATTATTAAACAAGTGAGATTTGACTGTACTTCTGTCTCAGTCTGATTCATGGTTTCTGACAAAAATTAAAATTGTCCCTAGTATGTGGATGTATGAATGTGAGTTAGGGACCGACCTTAGATTGTAAGCTCCTTAAAGTGTAACTAAACCTAGGATCCACTATATCTGGTCTCCCACAGTACACATAACATGGAAATGCACTTATTTTAGTAAATATAAATAGCTAAATACCTTTTCTCATCAGCAGTATATAGCAGTCTTGTGACTTCTATCATTGTCTGGTTAAAGCTTGTAGGAGGAGTTTTCGTTCTCTTCTGTCCTATGAGGTTGCAGGGACTCCTGACCCTCTGTCTGAACAGTGCTGATTGGCCCTGTGCTGATCACATGCACCCTCCATTAAAATACTCTCTAGCAATACACACCACACTGAGCATGTGCAGAGAGTGCTCCCAAGGCTCTTTAGTATCAGGAGATGGATTGGGAACAGTGGAAGGGGCGGGGGGGATCAGAGAAGATAGGATCAAACTGTATTTGCACAATGGACTACCCCTTATGTTCCACAGGGAGTATAGCAAGTATGCTTTACTGCATATACAGACTGATTTTAATGCTGTGGGTTTAGTAACACTTTAAGGGCAGGAACTGATGTGAATGTACAGTATTCTGTATATGTAAAATGCTGCGTAAATTGACAGTGCTATATAAGCAACTGTAGTAAATATAATAAGAGACATGTTGCTGACCAGACTTCTCTCTATTACAATTAAACAGTATAGCAAGGTAAGCTACCTGCCCCTAGCCTGTAAATAGATATTTAGGAAAACAGCAGATTGAGATCATTGCTCACTATCATGGGCATGTAGCAGACCTAACTGGCTCCTAATCTGACTTACGGAACAGCATTTCTATACAATGGCACATTTTTGTGTTTTAAGCAGGCCGAGTTAAGGTGGAACCATTCTGACCCTATTGTGTGACCTTTGTACTTTATTTTTTTTATACAATAGTTGGGTGGCATTATAAAAAAGCAAACTATTTACCTTGTTGGTAGTTGTGTTCATTTTTTTTTTTTCCTTTTTATACAGAAGACTTACTAAGTTTTGTACTTTTGTTTTGCTCATATTCATCTGTCTAAATTTAGTAAGGATCGGAGCTACATAGGCAGGCACAAAAATTACAATTTGACAACTGCTAATCTGGAATATATCATTGAAGCATAATCCTCGTTGCTGCAGCTTTTCCAACGCATGTACCTATCAGTTGTGGAGAAAATGCAAGCCAAGTGACTTGTTAATTTAGGATCTGTTGTGGGTACCCATAGGCCAACACCAACCTCAAAATCAAATGAGACAATGGGCAGTTTAAATGAAAAGCCTAGTCACATAATGATGGGGTCTTCTACTTCCTTCTGAACTGAAAGACCTGAAATTGGAGTAGGAACTAAACTAATGGAAAGTTTGGGTTTTGGACATATAAGTATGTATTGGTAAATCTCTTTTGGGTGGAGATCTTTTTGAAAAAAAAAAAAGGAGAACAGATAGGCCTCGCTTCTCTTTGCCATTTGCCGACCAGTGACGTTATATGTCTGCACAATGGCACAGCTGCGCAAATCGATGTACAGGTATGTCCCATTTGAGACGTGGCATTGTGGGCGCGTGCGCGCCTGCAGGTCCCGGGGACTCGATGTCTGCCGGTGTCCTGCGATCATGTCACGTAGTGGCAGAATGGGGAGCTGCCCATGTAAACAAGGCATTTCCCTGTTCTGCCTAGCTACATGACATGACACTAGTCATCAGGAGCAGTGATCGATGTCATGTCCTAGGTAGCCCCCCACGCTTAGAATCACTCCCTAGGACACACTTAACCCCTTGATCGCCCCTAGTGTTCAACCCCTTCCCTGCCAGTGTACACAGTAATCAGTTCATTTTTATAGCCCTAATCGCTGTTTAAATGACAATGGTCCCAAAATAGTGTCAAAAGTGGCCGATGTGTCCGCCATAATGTCGCAGTCACGATAAAAATCGCAGATTGCCGCCATTACTAATAAAAAAATAAATTCATAATAAAAATGCCATAAATCTATCCCCTATTTTGTAGATGCTATAACATTTGCGCAAACCAATCAATATACGCTTTTTGTGATTTTTTTTTAACAAAAATATGTCGAAGAATACATATCGGCCTAAACTGAGGAAATTTTTTTTTTTATATATATATATATATATATATATATATATATATATATATATATATATATATATATATATATATATATATATATATATAATTAAAATATTGCTTTTTTTTTTTTTTCAAAATTTGGGCTCTTTTTTTGTTTATAGCGCAAAAAATAAAAACCGCAGAGGTGATCAAATACCACCAAAAGAGAGCTCCATTTATGGGGAAAAAAAAGGACATCAATTTTGGCTGGGTGCAACATCGCACGACCACGCAATTGTCAGTGAAAGTGACGCAGTGCCGCATCGCAAAAAAGTGCTCTGGTCAGGAAGGGGGTAAAATCTTCCGGGGCTGAAGCGGTTAAGAAGAAGAACATTAGACTGTCTTTACATATTTTATCCAGGTTTTAAATGCCTAGAGAGAATTATCAGTTTTTAACAAGAATATATAAATCATTGCCATGGTAACTGGCTTCTGTAAGACTTGGGAATGTGTAACTTTGTATCATATACAAAAATCCATCAACAGATGTTTTCAAGCCCTTAATGATTTTCATTTAAACAGAGTAATTTGATGTTGGGACCTGTGCACTGTGTGAAACAGGCTGCTAAAAAAAAATTAAAAAATGATTCAGTAACCATTGTTACATGACAATGATCTAGACAATCTTTGCATTTGTGTCATTGCAGATATCTGGGATGATCCTTTGAGGGAAGTTCGTGGCCTTCAATTTTCCTGGCAGACATTCCCAAAAACAATTATTACCAATAGACATTGAATGACACCAGCAGACACAACTGGCGGAGGTATACAATTGGAAGAGGCAACCATATACGTTGGAAAGTCCTGTTCAATGCCACCCTGCTCACACCCCTCGATTGTTCCATCACTTTGACGATGAGGGATGATCGAAGGGTAATGCCATGTACACACGATCGGAATTCTCGTCGGAAAAGCCTTGGATGGTTTCCGCTCAAGCTTGTGTTGCCTACACACAGTCACACCAAATTCCGACCGTCAAGAAAGCGGTGACGTACAACACTATGACGAGCCACGAAAAGTTCAATGCTTCCGAGCATGCGTCGAATTGTTTCCGAGCATGCGTCAAAATTTTGCTGGCCGAAATTCTGCCAGCAAATGTCCAATGGAGCCTACATACGGTTACATTTTCCGACCAACAGCTCACATTGGTCTTTTGCTGGGGGAATTTACGATCGTGTGCATTAGGGCTGCCACCTTTCCATTATATAGATATAGATAGTTCTTCTGTACCTTTTGTTTGTTAAAGGGGTTGTAAAGTCTCCAGGTTTTTCACCTTAATGCATTCTATACATTAAGGTGAAAAACATTTGTGCTGCAGCTGCCCCCAGAGACCCCCCTTTTTCTTACCGGAGCCCATCTGTTTCAGCGATGTGCACGAGCCCAGAGACTCCAGCCGCTGTCTCCATACTTATTGGAAAGATTGATAGCAGCGGGAGCCAATGGCTCCGTTACTGTTAATCAAATCCAGTGACACAGGAGCAGGGAGCGGAGCCGAGTCCTGCTGTCCATGTCAATAGACGCAGCAGCGGGACTCGTGAGCGCGCCCACGCAGGTTCCCCCAAGGAAAGCGGCTCTCCATGGGGGCACTCGATAAAGAGCCACTGGGCACCCCAGAAGATGCAGATCAAGGTTGCTCTGTGCAAAACCCTTGCACAGAGCAGGCAAGTATAACATGTTTGTTATTTAAACAAAAAACAAACCTTTACAATTACCGTATTTATCGGCGGGAAAGTCGTGGGTGCGTGTTATACGCCGATACCCCAAAAAAAAAAAAAATCAAAAATGGCAAAAATGGCAAGCGCCGCCAAAAAATAGCGAGCGCCGCCGAAAAAGACCGAGGCGCGGCCGAAAAAACCCGAAGCCGCGCCGGAATAGACCGAGCAGACTGTTCGGCTCTACTCGGAGTCCCGCCTCCCTGCGCTCGTTCCGGAAACAGCAGGGAGGCGGGACCGCGATCGGAGCTGAACAGTCGGCTCGGCCTTTTCCGGGGCCGCTTCGGTCTTTTTCGGCCGCGCCTCAGACTTTTTCGGCGGCGCACGCGACAGAGTCTCGGCGGCGGGAAATTTAAACCCGGACCGGACTTCTAATGGTCGCTGGGCATGGCTGCAACGATGCTGGGCAAGGCTGCAACGACGCTGGGCATGGCTGCAATGACGCTGGGCATGGCTGCAATGACGCTGGGCATGGCTGCAATGACGCTGGGCATGGCTGCAATGACGCTGGGCAAGGCTGCAATGACGCTGGGCAAGGCTGCAATGACGCTGGGCAAGGCTGCACTGACGCTGGGCAAGGCTGCACTGACGCTGGGCAAGGCTGCAATGACGCTGGGCAAGCTGCAAATGACGCTTAAATGTAAGTTTTTTTTTTCCCTAAACTTCCCTCCTAAAACTTTTTTTCCTTAAAATGCCCTCCTAAACTTGGGGTGCGTGTTATACGCCGGTGCGTGTTATACGCCGATAAATACGGTACTTTAAAATAGCCCTAAAGAAAGGGGGGGTCTCTGTTCCCCTGAAATAAGTGGTCTTCATTTTACTTGTTGCTACCTTCAATAAAATGTCTTTAAACCCACATTTACTGGATCCCAGGCACTCTTTTCTATATACCATTGAATATTGAGAGGAATAAGATCTTTAATTAGGCCTTAGATCATATAAGATTGGGTGCAATATGTAATTTATTCATTAAAATAAAGAGATCTGTTTAAAAAATATTACGGGATTTGATAATGTGCCACATTGATTCTTGTGCACCGCGGATCTTAAAAATAGGCCCACCTCAAATAACGGGCAGAACAAACAAGGCACAGCACCATAATCTTTCCGTCTTTCGCACCGTTTTGCAAATCATAACAGTGAATGCATCATGCTTGGAGCGCCGTGTTTCTCTCAAGCGTACATACCTGAACAAATCCACTGAACAATGATTAAACACGTTTTATGCGCCCCTTGAACAAGCCTCCAGACAGTTAGAACCAAGGTGCATATTATTTCGCTAGGAACAAACAGCTTGTACAGTCTGTGTTGCCGTGTTACTTACATAACAGCTTGAACTACTGTCCTTTTGACATTGACAAGAGCTTGCTTCCCACACCAGCTAGCAATAATTCCTGCCTAGAATTTCAGTGCCACAGGTTTTCCATGTAAAGTCAATTATTATTCATTAAATGGCACACTTACACGTTTTATGCAATAAGGCTGCCCAAAAGGCAGTGAACTGAAGAAACAAAACAGCAAACAGAGGATCAGGGGTCCTGCAGCCTCATAGGACAGTCAGAGGAGAATGAAAACTCCTCCTGCAAGCTTTAACCAGTGCTCAGCCAGACATTGACAGAAGTCACAAGACTGCTATATACCTCTGATAAGAAAAAAGGAATTTAGCAGTATATACACTGCTCAAAATATTAAAGCCGGGTTCACACTTATGCGAATTGGATGTGGGTGATCACTACGACTCCATTGACTTTTCCTTTAGCATATGGGAAGGGGAGATTACAGCATCTCAGATTTAAGCACTCTGCCCCATTGGGTTGACCTACTGATGCTACCCCACACTGCCTCTTATGACAATTTGATCTCCTTTTTGGACCAAAAAGCCTCCCACCTTGTTGGAGCTGAGAAAATGCTGCAGCCCCTACAAGAACTATAAGTTGCATGTCTACGTTCTTTCCAGAGACTTGGAGATTGCCTCACCTCTAGCATATGCAGAGGTGATCACAAAAGGGGGGCAGGGTTGCTCAAGAAATCCACATTCCCACATGCAAAAATGAATAGGGATACTTAGATGGGACTTATATTACAAGTAATACTTCATATTCCCATCGCACACGTTCCTGGTATAAGCTCTCAAGGTTTGGGTGCTGCAGAAATCACCAGCTGGATACTAGTTCAAGTCACAACGTAGATATTTGCCAGCACACCAAGGATCGGCACAAAGTGGCATCCAAATGGGTAGTTTATTGCATGATCACAACACAAGAAAGGTGCAACGTTTCAGAGTCGCGCGGGACCCCATCGTCAGGCATGTGATGTCACAATACAAATACATTACAACACATGACATCACTTCCCGATTTTTTATTCTGACGTACAAGAATTTTTTGCAAAATTTTAGTAAACTCTTCAGGTTCGATATATGACTAGCATGCAAAAAAAGAGCGGTCGTCAGATTTTCGCATCGTGTGTACGGGGCATTAGGGCTTGTTCACACTTGACTAAATTACTGATGCTCCTATAGCATTTGTATGGTGTTAGTATGGGCATCAGACAGGCGTTTTACAAGCGTTAAACGCTCCCTAAACGCCCTATGCGCAGTTTCGTATCGTTTGATGAACGTTAAAACTGCTCCACAAAAGGAAGTGACTAATTTTAACACGCCACAACAATACAGCTCCGAAAACGCCTGCCAGAGCGTTTGCGGAGCGTTACCATAGACTTGAATGGGAGGCGTTGAAAGGCTCCAAATGCCTCCAGACTCATGAGGCTTCAATTTTCGAAGCGACGCAACGCTAACGCTTTGTGCCGTTCACACTACGTGCTGTCTATTATATCTTGGGCATAGGCGTCTAAGGAGCATTTTTAAACGTCTCTCAATTGCCTACTTAATGCCAGTGTGAACTAAGCCTAACACATATTTTTGGGTTTCCAAGCTTTTAACAGAACATTACCATTTTCAAGTGTTTTGAGAGTTTTGCAGACATTTTCATAGACTATAATAAAAAAAAGCTTGAATATGTAAGCAAGATGAAGTATTTTCCTAAGCATGGTGCCCTATTGCAAACAGTCCCAATTGGAAGCAATGCACTTGCTTGTGACCTAGTATTTTGCTGTATGACCATTGTGGCTCTGGTTAAGACACGTGCCATATCGTCTCTAGTCTCGTACTTGAAGCAAAACTCACCCTTGAATCTGACATTTCTGTGCAGACAATAGCGGGCAATTATAGTTGCAGATATACAGTAAAGTGAGCTCCAATATAGCCAAGGTTTAGTGCAGGGTGTGTGTGCGGTTGCACATCTGCAAAGACACTGCGGTCATCCTGTAAAGTTTCTCTTGAACTCTGTAGTCTGCATTTATTACAGTAAAATGGCAAGTCAGCATGGTTGAAAAATTCTGAAAGCAGCACTATGGCAGATAAATAAATACAGAAGACAGAATCAAGTACCAAACTAAGGGAAGGTGGGTAAATATAAATCATACACATTAGCATTTTCATGAGCATTTTTTTTTTTTTTACATCATTAGACTACATCAGTCACTGGACTTCCATATCTTTGTGAAAGTCAACTTAATATGCAAAAAATAAAAAATAAAACCCCAAAGAGCCTTATTCTTCATTAGAACGTTAGAGCTTATATAGAACTAGGACATTCTCTTGAAAACTGTCCCGTATTGAACGTGAACATGAGACTAAACGATAAAAGCGTCTCCAAGGGATTTTTGCATGCATTTTTTTATCCATCTTCAGAGCACCATGTAACACTTGAACATGGAGATCTCAATATGACATAGCCACTTCCATAGAAAAGGCAAGTGTTTTGCCATGATCCCCCTGCACCATCCAATACACTGTGCTGAGCCCCTCTCAACAAGTAAGGCTCTTACCAATGGGGAAAGATGCATCTGAGCTTCAACAATGGAGCTCAGAGTGGAAGTTTGTATAGCAAGTTTGTATAGTAAGGGAAACTATGGAATCTGGGAGACAAATTAAAGTATATACAGTGACCTCTTGAGCCTGCTGCTATCTCCAGAGGTCAGACTTAAATACTAAAAAAGGCACACAACAGCCAAGTCTCCTTTCACACTTGTGCGACTTAGCATCGACTTGTGAGACCCAAAAGTCACAGGACACGTGAAATACCATGCATGTCTATGAGAGCTGTTCCAATTGAAACTACTGAAGTTGTTGTGACTTCTGAAAAGGTTCCTGCACTACTTTGATCCGACTGACACAATTTTAATGTCAGAGAGTGTAATGCCTCGTACACATGATCGGACTTTCCGACAACAAAACCGTGGAATTTTGTTCGAAGGGTGTTGGCTCCAACTTGTCTTGCATACACACGGTCACACAAATGTGGGCCAACAATTACGAACGTAGTGACGTACGGCGAGCCGATGCGATATCTCATTACGAACGCTAAGTTTTACAAGACCGAGCGCTTCCGGCTCGTCCTTGATTCCGAGCATGCGTGTTTGTACTTTTGTACACACGATCGGAAAGTCGGACAACACACAAAATCTGAGAACATGCTAGCCAACATTTGTTGACGGAAAGTCAGGCAACAACTGTCCGATGGAGCATACACACGCTCGGATTTTCCACCAACAGCCTGACATCCAACATTTCCCGTCGGGGAATCAGATTTTGTGTACGCGGTGTGGAGATGCGACCCCCATCTCACAGGTGCATATAGCCTGATTTTGGCAGGCATACTAATTACACACCTGTGGGCTGGGTTCAAAAACATCCCAGGAAGAGCAGTCAGTGCTCAAACTTGGAGACGGCTCTGCCCAGCAGACAGGAAGTCTGGCTAGGAGGTCAGGAGAGTTCCAGGAGGTCTCGGAGCCTAAGACTGCAGGTGACAGTCTGTGCGTACGTTTGAAGCAGGCAGGTGTAGCCTGCGACTAAAGCAGCACGAAGCTGGCAATGAGTAAGCCAGGAGGCTATTGTTTTGGAATACAATGATGGTGGAACCCCCTGCAAGGGAAGATTTCTGTTTGTTTGAACTTTTTCGTTTCCTTTAAATAAAAGTGGGCTGCCATGCCCTAAAAACACAAGTCTGAAGTGGCACGTTTCTGGAAAATCGCATGCACCACTTGTAGCTAATCACCCCGGATCGTCACAGCGGCATAAATGTCTTATCAAAAGTCATTTCAAAGTCATGTCAAATTCAGACTTTAAAATTGCACTGAAAATTTCACAACTTTGGGGTCGGCTAGAGTAAAAGGAGCCCAAAATTAGAAGAAATCCTTAAGATTCACACAGGGTGAACAGCCTACCATCTCAGAACTTCCTTTTTTCATCCAAACATTGCTATGGTGTCTTAGTCTTTCCCAATTGTCAGTAATCTGGTGATACTGGAATGCATCTGTTAGTGATGATAGGACGACATCCTTGCTGCCTCTCGCATTCAGAAAACGTCAGTTCTAGACAGCTTATCAGAACAACCAATTAAATTTAAACCTGCTTGAAAATTTGAATGTCATTTTAGAATTAGGATGCAGAGAGAAATTAAAGTTACACGGCATAAACGACGGCAAATACACTCCTACTGGCCTCCTACAGAGTCTGTAAAACTCTGTTCGTAGAGGATTATGCAAAGTAATAATAATGTAAAACAGTCAATTTTCAAGTTTAGGCACAGCTGAATTATTTCACAATTACAGCATACAGTAAGTAGCTCACGGGTGCTTTCAACTCTTGCCCAAAAATTGATCCTAAAACTTTCATACTAGTACTCTTAAAAAGATTACTCCAGTCCAACATGAACATTTTGTATTGAAATTCATTTTCACTCTGGTATATGACTTTTACAAATCAGATGTCCCTACAGAAAATTTGACAACATTTCTGAACGGCCTAAATTAAAAACGTAAGAAAATGCAGACCAGGATGTCCCGTAGTTTTAGTTCCCTTTTTTAAAAACTGAAGTCACTACCTACAAAAACAGTGCAGCGCAAGAAGAAAGATGATCAAAACAGAATTGTGACATATCCTGCTAAACTGGTTGTGCTAAATTCTTTAGCACTCAGATTTATGTAAACATGGCAAACTTTCTGCTGCGTTTCCTGAATTATTCTCCACTTGTTGACAAGAACTGACCTTTAAAGCCTCGTACACACGATCTGATTGTTGGCCAACAAAACCGTGGACTTTTGTCTGCTGGGGGTTGGCCCAAACTTGTCTTGCATACAAACAGCAAGGAATTGCCGGACAACAAATACGAACGTAGTGATGCACTACGTTGTTTTTCAGCTCTTTAGCGCCACCCTTTGGGCTCCTTCCGCTAATTTCTTGTTAGTAGAAGTTTGGCGAGTGTTGATTCACGCTTTTAATTTCTTGCTTTTCAGTTAGTTTCTGAACGGCCGTTCGTCAACCAGCCATGTTGCGGAATCGGAGGAGATAACGTGTTATTATTGGCCTTGGAGTTATTGCTTTGACATTATTTTTTTGGTTGAATAATGGATTTGATTTGATATATTTTCTATATTTTTGGATGCATAGAATGCAGTTTTTGGTTAAATTCTATTGGCAGATAACATGTCTAAATTTTAATTTGCTTTCTTTTTTTAATGCACAATAAAAAAATTGTGGAGAATAATACTTGGCTATGTGTTTTACTTCAAATGACAGTTTGGGAGTAGGCAGTTACATTTTAAAAAATACAATGTAAAATTGACAAGAGACACCAACATAGTTGTATCTTTGATCTTAAAAACTACGAGATAATGGTGTGGTACCACTTGATATCACTAGAAAAAAAAAAGCCTTTGAAAATTAGTTTGCGATAACTCCATCAGTATCACCAGCAAAGCAGCTTCATTATTATCCCATTAAAGAAGAAGAGAATGTGCGCTGCATTTCGAGATAACATAATTTGCTGCGTCACGAATATCAATTCTCCATTACAAACTCTAGTTTACAAGAGCGACCGCTTCTGGCTCGTCCTTGCTTCTGAGCATGCGTGTTTGTACTTTGGACTTTTGTCCGACGGACTTGTGTACACACGCTCGGAAAATCTGACAACAGATATTTGTCTGCGGAAAATTTTAAAGCCTGCAATCCAACATTTGTCTGCAGAAAATAAGACAATTGTCCGATGGAGCGTACAAACGGTCAGATTTCACGCCAACAGCCTGTCATCACAAAATTCCTGTCACAAAGTCTGATCGTGTGTACGAGGCTTTACGGTCAGTAAAACAGAACCAAAAAGCTGCAAGTAAACATCCAACAATTTTTGTTGGTAGCACTTTCAAAAAATCTTGAAACATCCAATTTCTCTACCATGGAAACAAACATATACAACATCTGCACAATCGGTCTGATCGCCCAATACGCCCCAGACAAACTATCAATTCTTTAAAGCAACGTGGCAAGATCATTAGTCACTTGTCCACCGTTCCAATTCTTCATTCTCGACTTGCTTTAATGAACATTCTGCAGCAACAGCCAGCTGGTTTTAGAACATTGCTGTCGTACAGGAAACAAGATAAGCAATAGCGATAAAACAGCATCCTTCCTAGTGTACATTAAGATAGATAATTTTGGAAAGTTCTAAGAAAACATTTGAAAAGCTGGGACTGATGTATAAACACAAAATATTGCTTAAAGTTTTAATACAATTTTGGCATTACATTTGAGTGCACAGAGGCCTGTAAGAAACATATATATTTTTTATTATAGGGAGACTGAAAGAAAAAGACAAGCACTAAATCTACAAGCTGCATAAAAAGGATTTCAAAAGCAACATGCGGTAGCTCAGCACAGGTAACGTGCTATTGGCTGCCCTCTGTATGACTCGGTTCTCCATAGAGCCTAAAAATATGTAAACGACTCTTTCGTCCCCCATAATTGCATTACCACGTGTTATTCCTGGGTACAAAAGGCTAGAAGATGTGGCACCAGCAACTCCAGTGGAGGTGTGGAACAATGTAATAACAGTGAAAAATCTAAACCCTTAAAAAGATTGTAAAGTCATTTTTTTTTTAAAATAACAAACATGTTATACTTGCCTTCTCTGTACAGTGATTTTGCACAGAGCAGCCCTGATCCTCCTCTTCTCGAGTCCCACTTTGGCTCTCCGGACCCCTCCCTCCTGTTGAGTGCCCACACAGCAAGCAGCTTGCTATGGGGGTACCCGAGCCGAGACACAGCCCCCTGTGTCCATTCAGACCTCAGGTAAGTATTACGAGCGCCGAGGGGGCTGCTGCACACAAAAGTCTTTTTATTTTAAATGCTTTAAAGGGGTTGTAAAGGTTCGTTTTTTATTTTCTAAATAGGTTCCTTTAAGCTAATGCATTGTTGGTTCACTTAACTTTTCCTTCGATTTCCCTTCTAAATGTTTTTTTTTTCTTTGTTTTCTTTGTCTGAATTTCTCACTTCCCGTTTCTCCTCAGTAAGCTGTTCAAGCTGACTAAACACCGCTCGGATGATGGTGTGAAGTTTACTGAGGAGAAACAGGAAGTGAGAAATTCAGACGAAGAAAAAAAAAATTGAACCAACAATGCATTAGCTTAAAAGGGACCTATTTAGAAAATAAAAAACGAACCTTTACAACCCCTTTAAGCATTCTGCCTTTACAACCCCATACACACGGGCCTACACACGGCCCTAATACCGGTCGGTAACGGCTGGTTCAATAGAAACCAGCTAACATTCGGCCCATGTGTACAGCAGCTGGTCCAACAGAAGCCGGATGAATGGCCTGCCGATCGGCATCCAACCAGGGCTTTCAGCCAATGGCTGAAAGCGCTGACCTGTGTGTTCTGGTGGGGGAGGGGGGCAGTCCCCCTGTCGGAAAACAATATCTAAGCAGGGGAGATCGATGTACTAACATTGGACAGTTAGTACAGCGGCTCTTCCTGAGCACTTCAATCTTTTTTTTTCATTCAGCCCACTGGGTTGAAGAAAAAAAAAATGTGTACCAGGCTTTAGAAGTGCTCAGCATGTGTTTGTGTGTTGCCAACGAAACCTTTTCTAAAGAGGACCTGAATCCAAAAAGTAAAGCTTTGTTATCCAATGGGGTACATCTAAAAATGTTAATTGTGTCTAAGCAGTACCCTTAAATGTTTACCTTTCATCTCAAATTCCTGTCTAAAAATAACAGTGCACTTCCTGAGCCTTGAGCCTCCCATCTGTACATCTACAGTGTTAGGTCAACTAAGGCACTGTGCCTCTGACTGCTAGGCTCACAATGTCTGGCGTGAGATGTGGTGTTGCCACTATTGTGCTGCTCATGGTTCTCCTTGCTGAAGAGAAATCGGTCTATGGGGAATTGCAGACAAGCATCTCCATGCTTCTGCATCATTCATTCTGTGGATCCGTTTCTGAATAGTGCGAACCCAGTAAGCCCAATACCACGGGAAGCTGTCACATGATCACATCTCTGACAACCCATTGAGTTTCAGGCAGGAGATTCCTCACTCCGCAGCTGCATGTGGCAAAGCGGCAGGGATGCCAGTGACCTTATTAACCTAATATGCCCATGTGGCCATAATAAGATAAGATAATGGCAGCTATGACATGAGGAAGTAAAGTCATGTTCCTCTTACAAGATGGGTACCTCCACAAGCAACCCACCCCTTTGTATACATGCAGCTGCATGTTGGAGATCCTTCCGCATGCAGCTCACTGGACCAGCAATGCAGCTAATTTTTTAGTTTAGACCGAACCCAAGCTCATCCCCGTTTCTGATCCTCTTCTTCTGCCACTTGATTATTATTCCATTAGACCACTAGTCATGATAGTGGCAGCTATGACATGAGGAAGTAAAGTCATGTTCCTCTTACAAGATGGCTATCTCCACACAGAAACACAATGCAGAAATAGGCTTGGAAAGTTAGTCATATGAAAAAGATCAACTTTAGGGAGCCTACAGGCACTGCTGATAAATAGTCCTTTATCCTCTGCTTATTATTTTTGGGCATAGCTTCCACAGTCAAGGTCCACTTTAAGGCTAGGTTCACACTATAAAAAAGGTGCCTACAACCCATGTTTGCGTGGGCACACCAGTACATTGATCTGAATGGGCTGCTATACCTACAAAAACTGCAGGGAAGAGGCTCCTGCACTTTCTAAAATTGCTGCCACAAGGAAACTGCATAGTGCTATGTGGTTCCCAGCATAGAAACATGCGCTGCATTTTTTAGTGCATGGGGTAAAAGCGCCCCGAGGCGATTCAGTTTGCATAGGTAGCGCTATACAAGTCACTCATTCATTAAGAATTAATGGCAACTGTCCCCCTTGCCCCCAAGTCAACTAACAGTAGTGCATTTTTGCTGCGGGAAAGCGTGCAATTTACACACAGTCCTGCACCCACAGAAGAGTGACCATAGAGTGGATGTAAACCCCCACATTTTTTTTTTAATTTAAGACTCATATCTGTTACAGCAGAGGATGTCATTTCATCTGTGCCCAGTCTTGTCATGAAGAGTTAATCCAGCTCTGAGCAATCCGCTTATCTTTCTTCAGTAAGACCAATTCACACCGAGCCGCCTAGGGCGTCAGCAGTAAAGCGGCGCTATTCGGCCGCTAGCGGGGCGGTTTTAACCCCCGATGGTGGCCGAAAAGGGGTTAAATCTGCCCGCAAAATGCCACCGGGGCATCGTTTTGCCGGCGGTATCGCAGCACTGCCCCATTGATTGCTGGCAGGACTTTTTGTGACGCCATGCCAGCGCACCGCTCCAGTGTGAAAGCCCTCGGGCTTTCACACTGGAGTGAATGGAGACGCTTTTTTCAGGCGCTATTTTTAGCGGTGTGAAAGGGGTCTTAGATAAAAACAGACAGACACACAGAGAAATAGGTGTCCGTTCTTCCCCCTTGCTGTGACTGACAGGTGATTTTCTTATCTCATGCCGGAGTGTGAGAGAGGCAGTGTGTATACTTCACATCCCCCCTCCTTTCTTCTCCAGCTCTCCCAGGATTGGCTGCTCCTCACCTCAGCATGATTGGGCATGCTGAAGCCATGTGGTGACTTTCCTGGGTTTTGACTGGATGTTAGTGATCATGGGGCATAATCCACGAGACCAGCAGAAGTTCAGTGTAAGAAATATCGATGCCTGGCCAAGGGGAGCGTAGAGGTGGGCGGGGATTCTACTGACATCGCGACTCACCCACTGAGCTCCGGACAACAGACCTGCCCACAGAATCCGGAGTATTGCAATGGGAGCTAAATGGGAGATATTTAAGGCATGTATATCCTTAAAGATCAGTACTATGGAAGTAATTTAGAAATGATGAGAGTGGGTTTACATAAGTCCTAAGTAAAGCTCTACATTTAATTCAGGTAGAAAAGAAAACATTAGTCCAAATAATATGTTACTGTTCACTTCAGACTTTGTTACTGTTGTTACTGTTCACGTCAGACTTTGGAACGCTCAGTGTCAAAAGGACAATGATGCAGGCTCTTACTTCACTTCGGTATATAGCTGACTTTAAACATAAATTATTTAGAGATTTTAACTGTGAACTTACAATGTTGTTGCTTGGCTGATTTTTTCCTTTAGGCTGCATTCACACCTGAGCGTAGCTTTTCAGGCAGAAAATCGCGCGAATTGCAGCGTTTTTTTGTGGCGTTTTTTACCGCGATTTGCAGCGTTTTTTACCGCGATTCGCTGCGTTTTTTACCGCGTTTTGCCACGAATTTTGTGCAGAGCAAAAGGTCACCAATGTAAAAAGGATAAAAACGCCCAAATCTGCCCGATTCGCGCGACAAAAAAGGGTCCGGAACTTGTTTGAGCTTCAGGCGTAGGGCTTCAGGCGTTTTGGAGTGGAGATGTGAACCATCTCCATAGAGAATAATGTATTTTTTTCCCCTCTAGCGTTTTGTAGCTTCAGGCTTCAAGCTACAAAACGCTCAGGTGTGAATGCAGCCTTAAAGAAAACCTGGCATAATTGTGCACGGTCAGAAAACCGCTATGGTGGTTTCAGCCCTATGTTTTTGGTTATTGTTAAGACAAAAACAGCAGTGCATCCTTCATCATTAGTAAACAGGATTTATATAGTGCCAACAGTTTGCGCAGTGCTTTACAACATGAGGGCAGACAGTACAATTACAATATGTTTCAATACAGGAGGAAACCGAACTACCTGCTCATTAGAGCTTACAATTTAAGAGGGAAGTCAAGTGAACCAAAAACGTAATAACTGTGGGGGGTTAGCTGATGGAGAAAATAAACGTGCAGTAGTTAGGTGGGGGCAGAATAGGCTTCTCTGAAGTGGAGGGTCTTCAGGGATTGTCTAAAAGCAAACAGAGTAAGAGATGGTTGGACAGATTGGTGTAGGTAGTTCCATAGGATGGGAGAGGCTCAGGAAAAGTCCTGCTGAGCATGGGATGAGGGGACAAGGGAGCTAGAAAACAGGAGGTATTGCACAGAACGAAAAGAATGATTAGGTTGGTATATGGAGACTAGGTTAGTAATGTAGCTGGAGGCCAAGTTGTGGATGGCTTTGCAAGTTGATGTTAGTATTTTGAAATAATTCAATGGGTGAGTGGAAGCCAGTAGAGCCAGTAGAGGGATTGGGTCTGCAGACACTGAGCAGTTGAGCCTGGCACAAAGACACACTAATGAATAGGTGTATGAAGTATGCAGGCACAACCCTGCTGTCTAATAGCATAAATTACAGACAAGAGATAAACATGAATACAGTGCTCAAAGTGATAGTACTGAAAAACAACAAAGATAATGTCCGTATCCTGAAAATGTTGTCAATATATAAGCAGGCAAAATGTAAAAAATAAAACAATTCAACAAAAAAGTCACAGTTCATAAATTCACATAAGTGATCACCTTCAAAAAAGTGGCTGGTGCTTGAGTAAATACTGTGATCAGTAAAAATTGGTGAACCTTCACGCGTGCTCCCCCCTCAGGTCCGCACTCACCACTCACACTGGAATCAACTCTTTCTCCTGCGTTTCCTCCTCCTCATCCACGATCAATGGATACAATCACATAGGAAAAAGGACATCTCATCGTGTAAATTCATATGGTTAAATTTATTGAGTAAAGTTAATAAAAAGCACTCTCAATAGTGCTGCAAGATAATATACAGCTGTATAACGATTTGTCTGGGACGCCTTGCATTCCGCAGACCAGAAATGATGCTGTAAAGCTCTCCCCATTCCTATGCAATTGCACTCATTGATCATGGATGAGGAAACACAGGACAGAGTTGATTCCAGTGTGAGGCTTTCCCCCCCTGCAGGGGTACATCTCTTTGGTGAGTGCGGTCCCGAGGGGGGGAGCACGCGTGAATATTCACCAGTGTCTTTGCGATTTAAAGAGACAGTACACAATTTATTTTATTAAATGTATTTAATTTTTCATATCGCAGGACAAGTACAAAGCAGCGCCACTTCACTCCCTTATTTTCTTATTACTCTCCACTGATCCCACATTTGTGGGTTTAGCTGGGGTCGTTGACGTCAGTGCATCAGGTGGTTAAACCTGGAAAAGGTCAACTGACCATTCTTATAGAATTTTAGCTACCTAAGCTGATCTAATCAATAGCAAGAAGAGAACTTTACTGTAGATTACAATTTTGGTGACTGATATCTCCAGATGATAACATAACGACAGCAGTCCAGCTTCTATTTGCCATAAAACATAGCATTAAAAAGCATTCTATGTGTGTTCTACAGGCCGACAATGTGTTTTATAGGACCTTTCTTCTTGTCCTTATAGCACTTTTCATTATGCATAAACCATCAGAGCGTCAGCATGCAAATTGATTGCCTAGTCAGGAAACCTCATATCTAAGCAGATTTCATGCAACATACCTATTCATTTTGGGAGTTTGCAGTCAAATTTAATAAGTCAAAAAAAAAACAAAAAAAAAAAACAAAAGGAAAAAAGTCTAATGCAAGTATTGTAACCCATTCTTACCCATTCTTCATACACGTTGCTGATTATCAGTGTTATGACATGGAAACAGTTAAATATTAAAAATTAAAGTTACCCTATTTATCATCATGGTGAAGACCTAAAACATATATGAGGCAAAACTGACTGTTATGGCAGATCAATACATCAATGAATACCTATCAGTGTGTGTGTGAGTATTTTATGTTTAATCTTTTTTATTAAGAATTAATAAAGAATACAAGTGTGCCATGCAAATACAAATTATGACTGAACAGATGCATCTGGGTTTGTACATGCCCTGTAGGGTGAGCAACAATCGTAGAACCAAAGCAGTTTTGGGTGAGTACACTGAAAAGTATCTGATAGGAGCAGTCATTTCAACTAGAAACATAGCGAGGAGCACAATGCCTGATAAATCAGGCATCACAAAAAATGCCAACTTTCTTTTTCAAAGTACAGGAAAAGTAAAATAATATGTAATAAGGGAAGAAATAAGAGAAGCAGAAAAAGGGGGGGGGGGTGGAGAGAAAAAAAGGGGGGGGGGGTTGGGGGAAATACCATGGGAGAATCCCGGAACAACAAGGAACCTCAAACAATATTGGAGATGAAGGAGTCAAAGTCAGAAGAATATCTGAAATTAGACCAAATGGTCCACATAAGTTTGTGTGATTCTGATTTATCCTCATCCCATGCGATCTCATACTCCATGAGCTAAATCCTGTCCAACTCACAAGCCCATTCAGCCAATGATGGAGCCTCTACCTGGCGCCACCGTCTGGCTATCACAGAACTAGATGCTGTGATGAAGTGCCTAACTAGGTTGCTCTTAATTTGTCTGTAAGAGCTTGCCAACATTGATAGCACTGTAATTTGAGGTTTATTTGGGATTTCATCTCCCACCAATTTATTAAACAAACAATTGTAAAATGTTTAGGGCCAATTTTTGGACAGGTGTCCCAAATAGGAGTCATGGTGCCAGTATCTCGCAAACACCGCCAGCAAGTATCGGGGATAGATGGATCAATTTTATGTAAAAGTATAGGGCAGTGGTACCATCTGGATAAGATCCGGTAATTACGCTCTTGCGCGTGAGAGGATGCAGAAAGTTTATATGCAACAGCCAGTATTTTGTCCCACTCCACATCATTAGCCGATATCTGCAATTCCTGCTCCCATTTTGAAACAATGGGTGGGTTCGGATAGGACTCCCTCAACAAGAGCTGGTAAATCTGCAAAAGTGCGTGGTCCATTCTATAGGATTGGGATAGCAGTACTTTAAAATCAGTATAAGGTTGTGTCAAGAGATCCATAGAGGACTGGGTACCTACATAATGTTTCAAATGCGTATATTCCAACCATGCACGCGATGAGCTATGGCAAGATTGGAGTATCTGGGTGAGGGGAAAAAAAGAGTTTGGCTAGTCAAGGTATGGCTCAAAAGAAGACTGTCTCTGCGAGGTCACATGAGAACTTAGAACTTGTCACAGTGGGGGGAAAATACACTAGGCCAAACAGCGGGGTATGGGACTTGGTCTGGAAGAGAGTAAGCCTTTGCAAGCATGGAATACTCCCTTACGTAGAGTAGTGCACACCATGAGGGGTAGTAAATATCTTGGGGGTCTCCGATCAGGTTCCAACCAGGGCAAGGTCTGAGGAAATAAGATTATTCTTCAAACGAGTCAACAACTTAGTGGAGTGGCCATGATACCAGTCGACCACTGAGTAAAGAAGCTGCATGTGAATATATGGACAAAGGGGGAAGAGCCACCCCACCGCTGCGCCTAGGCAAGGAAAGGATTGTTTGAAGAATTCTGGGCTTTTTATGTCGCCATATAAAAATACAGATGGCCCTATTGAAAGATAAGACAAAAACTAGGAGAAGGGGGAACAGGAATGGCCTAAACAGTGTATAGTAGTTCCACTGAATTTTGCTTGTTTTAAATCACCACCTACCACCAGGTTTCGATTGTACACTTTTACTACCCTGAAGATGTCTGATATTTACTATTACTTGTTTTAATATAAAACAATATATGATTAACCAAAGTATCAATTCCCTCTGGGGACCTCTCCCTTATTCCAACATCTTTTTTTATCTACTCTTAAAATTTTCTTCACATCAAAGACTTAATGATATTTTAATACATTGTAATCTAATTTATCACAAATCAAATATTTTTCCTCTAGAACAAACCTATAATATACATAATTGTAAAAATCTTTTACTTTTTTTATTTTTGAATCTTGTTTTCTTCTCCAGGATAAGCCAAGCCATATAGCCGGATCTTGGCCCTGGTTATATTAAACCATTATCCAACAATCTCATTATTTACTAACTTATAGACTAATAGATTACATTGTTGTTATTCAACTCCAACTAAGGTTATTCTATAAACAATGAATTACTTTCATACTAAATTTGTTGATTGTTTAAATATTGATTAAAATCATATATGAATAATATCTATTCGATTAAGAATTATAAAGAAAATAGCAAAAAATATATGTTCATCTATATATGGTGTTCGAGAACACACACACACACACACACACACACACACATCTTTTTTAACTTCAAAATTTGTAATAATAATATTATATGATTATTATTATTATGTACTGTTTTGTTATCAATAAAAGATGGCAGGCAATAAAGATGGGATTTTTATGCCTAAGTATTTCATAGCTGTGTGTTGCCATTTAAAGGCAAAGTTGCGTTGAAGGTGAGTTCCAGAAATTTGAGATAAGGATATATTCAGGGAGTCCGTCTTTACCTTGAAATTGCTCACTGCGTCAAATTCTTCAAATGTCTGAATAAAGGGATGGAATCAAGACATGGGGATTGGTAATGTATACCAAGAGGTCATCTGCATACAAGTTTGTATTGGTGCTAAACGACAGTAATGCCTTGAATATCAGAATTTTGACGTATGGCAATAGCTAGTGTGTGAGTTTTTTTATATAAGGATACAACATGACATATATTACTCTCAGTAGAAATCATTGGTAAACAGTTCTTCTATACCAGGGGTCTTCAGACTTTAACAAAGGGCCAGATTGCTGTCCTTAAGACTTTAGGGGGGCTGGAGTGTGGCCAGCGGGAGTTGAAAATGTCCCAGTGTCAGTGGGATTAAACAATGCCTCAGGCTTGGTGGTCAGAGGGAGTAAGAAATTACATGGTGCCTCTGGTAAATAGAAGGAATAGTGCCTCATTATTGGTATTAGTCAGTTTGACTGTCAGTCACCAGCTCTCTGCTCCCCGCGCTCACTTGGGGCTGAGCCGGGTGACGTTCTAAACATGTGGGCGGATCCCGACCGTATGGTCGTGATCTTTCCTGAGCCTGGACTGGCACCGTGACGTCAGCAGACAGTGAGCTTCAGCCTGCTGTCTGCTGAAAACAGGTCACAGGAGTGCAGAGCGAACTGCACTCCTGTGATCCACAGGTGAAGTACAGCCAAACAAGCTTTGGCTGTACGTTTCCTTTAAAGCAAAAATTTTGTTCAATTTTGCTGTACTAAAACTGCCCCCAGACAAGAATAGTAGACCTCTAGATGTTCTGGCATGTGATCTTTCATGTCTTCCTGAGGGTTCTGAGAGAGCTCCTGAATCAAATTCTTCTCCATCATCTTTTGACTTCCCTACAGCATTATTGTTTTTTTTCACTGTACCTCACTGACAAATGGCAAACCACAGAAGGTTGGAGGGAATGTGGTACAGCTCAGCTTCAGGAAATGAAGTCATTACATAAATTAAAATATGCCCTGGGTTTCAGGGTTGCCAGGGTTGGCTCGAATGTTAGGCCAACTAATATCTTCTTATCTCCCTCAGACACTCTGATGCTGAGACTTTTACAAAGTCCATCTGTGTTGAAGCGATCCCTCTCTGACCTGTCTTTACTCTACTTTGCAAAATATCAAATACTAACTTGCAAAACGGGATGACCAGAGGGGGATCAATTTGATGCAGTTAGCTAGCTCGAACATGTATTCCAATAAAAGGACACCAAGAATCCCGTTTTTTTTTTTTTTTAATGAAAAGTCTGTTAAAAGTCAATAACGCCATACAGTAGTGTGCAGAGTTTTAACATTTGGCCACACAGTGAGATATCTGTTCTCCAAACTACAAGATAGCCCCACTTTTCCTTTTGGGTTGATAATACATTTTACAATAGGAAGAGTAGAAACACTTCTATAAGCTGGTTAAGGATAAAGCAGGGAACTATACAGGTGGGATCACACAGTTGGAATCCTTGCATATACAAAGCTTGCCAGACACTACCTATTGCTGAAGTATTAAGTTCACATGGGCCGAGACTTATACATGCAACTAGCTTTTCTAATTTAATCTCTACTGCTTTATATTCCTATTTTTTTTTTTTCCTATTTTGCATACAATGAAATGGTTCCCTGCGAACCTTTGCACACACAGCACAATGAAGTGTCTCATTTATCTTGCATCGCTACAGGAAATTATTAATGTAACATGAAAATGTACACTAGCTCATTTTACTGCAAGGATAATTGGCCATTTCCTGTTTTAAATTTTTTGAATTTAGAGGAACTGTGTCCAGCATGACCTTTAACGTTATGAAAGGTCACGATGAATCATGCTGTTTAGATAAGAGGGGAAGTATATGAAATTATATTTTCACCCAAATCTTCGAATGTGGTTTTCAATAGCTTATGGTTTGATTTTCTTCCTCTTAAGAATATTATTTACCTGGGACTACAAGGTCCTCAATTTCACATGTTCTTGTCCATAACAAACATCTCAGATGTCTTTCATTCATTCATTCATTGGTATTGGAGGTGGATCTTTCTATGGTAGGCAGGGGATGTCACAATAGAGTACAGAAGACTGATCTGTATGAAGTGTTTGCATTTTGAATGTGGCCCTACATTATAAGTATAATATTATAACGAGTCGCAAACCCTAACACCTTTACACAACTGCCCTCATATGATCCATAGCAGGAGCCAAAGATGTAATGTTTTCAGCACTCAAGCAGCAGTTATTGGGCCCAGTATCCCCACAACATACATTCTTCTTGTATAATGGTTTAATCTTGCCATAGACAGGCAGATGCTTTAAAAAGAGCAGAAGGCATCAAGACCACTTTCTATCCTTTTTCACATTACTGGAGCAATGATCACCAAATTCATCCCTCAACTTGCCCGATGTACACAATATGTGGCATGGTCCAAGATTTACTGTACATGGTTTTATAGTCTCCATTGAAATGTGTGTTGGGTTGGGTGCTCAGGTGGATAATAGTGGTAATTGTGCATTCCGATTGCGTCTTTTGAGGTCCTGGGGCTTTGTAGGAGTTTGATGAATGTGCCAATAACCTCCATTTAGGAAAAAGAGTTTTTGTCTGTTGGTCAGCTCAGTTAATAATATTATTATTAAAGTTATGGATTTAAATACATTTCAAGGTGGATTAGCAGTAGTGGCCGCCCGAGATGGACGCGCGGACGTAGCGTCCGCTCGGAGGGAGGAGCTTGAGTCCGAGACGCCGAGGAGAGCTGGCGAGCAGCCAGGGAGGACTCGGGACCAGACCGCTCTGTGTGAGAGACGCCGCGGCCGCCCGTATGACTCCCTGGCCCAAGGAAACGAGGATGTGGAGGTCTTCCCGATCTGGACAACAAGACGATCGGTAAAGCGGTAAAGCGACGGCAAAGTGACGGCCACGATCGGGTCTGCAAGGACCAGCCCCCCCCATCCTATCCTCTCTCCCCCAACCCACTACCTCCTATAAAGCAGGATGAAGCCCTAGAAAAGGCACGCTGAGCCAGCCTGACGGCCCGTGAGTATCCGACTTAACCCTCTGAAAACCCTCCTCATGCTGAGGTAAGAGCACAGCAATTTTATTTCTGCCGGGAAGTATGTTTGTTTTTCTCTGAGAAGATGTATGTGCTAGGATGCCAGTAGCTCTCTACATGGGATTGAAGACTAAGGTAGAAGAGATGCCGGCAGGCTTTTTCGCTTAAACGGCATACCTACCAGCAGAAGCTCTGTGTAAAGGAACCGACTATATACCTGGATTGTTACCTGTGTCATTTGTTTTTTTTCTTTTTTGAGCTGAATGTGGAGTTAAAGCAAACGACTGGTGCTCCGGGGCCGCATTAGAGACTGACAATATATAAACGTCTAATTAGTATCTTTTGCTAAGTGCACCCTCATATTCCCCTCCCAGTTTTTTCCTCGTAAGCCGGCTTCACTAGATAATTGTGTAACTTTTAGTGCGGTTCACCGCAGTCTTCCTTTCTGCATTTAAAACGCTCAATCCTGTCTGCCAGGCAACTAAAAATAAGAAAAATTTTTTTAGCTCACTGGTAAAACCCCTATAAAGGGAAATCCCTTTTCGCCCCGCAACAAATAGCCAGTGGGTATTCTCCTATTAGGAATTGGCCAGATGGAAAGTAGCACTGGCTTTGACCAGGGGAAAAGTATTCGGAGAACTAAGCGGGTAAGCGATCATGCCACTGGGACCAGTGTAGCGTACGGCGGTGGTGATTGCTAAACCCTGGGACTGTACGGTCGACCATTTTTTCCCCGCTGCCTAAAAACGGAAAACCCGGGTTATTAGACCTCCCCAGACGGACCCCTCAGGCCCCGGGGCCTAGCTGAGCACATCTGTAAAAACCTCAGAAGGAACCTCATCCGGACTGGACATCTCTTTGTCGTTGTCTTTGCTTGGAGGGTTTTCGTTTGCAGTAGGGGTCCCCCTTCCCCTCCCCCCCCCACTCTCTCCAGACCCCCTCTCTGTCATCCAAAACCCCCCCCTTGAGTAGGGGGAAAAAAAGGGGAAAGGAGTTACAAAGAAACATTCAGAAAAAGGACAGTCAATGTGGAAGTTAACTAGCAGGAAGGGCGAACAAATCCCCCCATCCTAACAAAATAGCCCCAGCCATTGTGTAAGTGTCTAGTACACCACTCAAAGACCCTTTAGACGGAAAAGGTCCCCCCAGCCTACTGCAAAACGTGATCGTATACATTAGAGGGACACCTAGGGGGACAAAGAACAGCCTTAAAGTAAGGATCGCATCAACAGGCAGGAGGTGGAAAAGGGCTCAGGAGGCCCAGGCCCATAATAAGACTGGGGAAAAGAATCAGGCCCATTAAAAAGACCAACATGAGTAAAGACCCACCTAAACAGCTCAAGAAAGGCACCGCCAAAGGCAGTAAAGGGGAGACAAGTACAATTAAACATTATTTAAGACAGGGTGCAAGCCCAAAAACATCAGGAAAAGAAACGCGGACCGGAGCCTCCCCGGAGAGTAGGGGCGGGGTGGAAGGAGAAATTAATGACTCCAGAGCGGACCTTACAATGGAGACTGAGACTGAGATAAGCAGGGGGGAGGGTCAACAAGCAGGAACCCACATCCCTAACAAACATGAAATGGAGGCGATGCTCTTACGCCTGGAAAATGTAATCAAACTCGAAATTAACACCCTACGGGAGGATATGGGCCATCTGTTGTCCAGGGTTGAAGCGGTGGAGGGGAGAGCGGACTCCATAGATGTGGAAATCGCGAAGCTGAAAACACAATTAAAAGGCGCCTACCTCACACAGAGAGATACCCTCTATAAGATAGAGGACCAAGAAAATAGGGACAGGAGGCAAAACCTGAGGCTGCGTGCCGTCCCGGAAGAGAGAGGGGAAGACCTAGAAAGAAAACTATGGGAAATTTTGGGCCCTAGAAGCGGCAAGGACTTGGATCATTTTCCCCATACAGAAAGGATACACAGAGTAGGAAGACCCGAAAGGGGGGGCGCAGAGCGGCCCCGGGACATAATTGTCAGATTCAGCCACTTTAAAGAAAAAGAGGACCTATGGGCTAAAATAAAAAATAAATCTCCTATACTGCATAAGGAAGGCCCATACGTAGCTATAAATGAATCCAGCTCAAATCGGCTCTACCCCCACCCCCTCTGCGCCCCGAGTCCGGGCTGCGGAGGGAGAGGGGAGGGCTAAACAAGCTCCACCTCACCAGGAATCCGGAGTCTAAGGGAAGCCACAAAGGATGGCCCCCAAGGACCCGGGGACCCTAGTTGGGGTAAGGGAGGGGGGGAGGGGGGGAGGGGGGAGGGAGGGGGGGTGGGAGGGGGATGGGAGGAAGGGGGAGGGTGGGGATGGGGGGGAGGAGGGAGGGGAACCACGTCCGCTGTGGGGCTGCTGTCACCATTAATATCCCAGGGGGGAAAAAAAACAAAACACCAAAAAATAAATAAAGGATATAGAAATTAAATTTTTATCATATAATGTGAAAGGCTTAAACTCTCCCGGTAAGCGAGCTAAAATTTTGGAGGAAGCAGAGAGATATGGTGCAGGTATAGTGTTCCTGCAAGAGACTCACCTGGCACATTCCTCAAATATTAGACTTTTTTTCTCCAGCTCTCCCAAATTGGTTTTATGGAGATACTATCTCGAGCAGGGCAAGAGGAGTGGCTATTGGGATTGCGAGGGACATTGACTTCACGGTGGAGGAGAGAATGACGGACCCCGAGGGGAGGTATCTGTTTCTTAGGGGTTCCCTCCTAGGGGTAGAACTCACACTGGCTAATGTTTATGCCCCCAACGCCAAACCCATCCTATTCCTCGAAGAATTTTGCGTAAGCTAAGGGCCTTCAGGAAAGGATATGTGATCCTGATGGGGGACCTCAATTTTGTGATGGACCCCGCGAAGGATAGTACGTCTGGTGGCATGGGGAGGGGCAACATACAACTGAAGCGTATCAAAAAAAAAACTATCGGAGGACCAACTGGTGGATGTGTGGAGGACCCAGCACCCGCAGTTGAGGGATTACTCGTTCTTTTCCCCTGTCCACCAGATGTATTCTCGCCTGGACTATATCTTAATAGACCATGGCATACTGGAAAGGGTCATAGAAACCGAAATCGGAATAGCTTCCCTCTCGGACCACGCGCCGGTATCCATGGAGGCTAAGGTTTCCCGAATACAAACAACCCTCTAGCGGATGGAAACTCAACCCGGAATTGTTACATGATAAAGAAATCAGGGATTATATCAAAAAGGAGCTAGAATGGTTCTTTCAAATCAACGACAACGGAGAGGTCTCAGAGGCACAACTGTGGGACGCTCATAAAGCGTTCATCAGGGGGCTTCTGATAGCCAAAGCCTCATGGAAGAAAAAGGAGAGGGCGAGAAAAACGCAGGCCCTAATAGCAGAGATTAAAACCCTGGAGCAAAAGCACAAATCCGGGGGGGCACTCAGCCAGTGCACATATATAGAGCTTACAAATAAGAGAGAGGAATTAAAAGATCTAGCTGAACAGGAAGTCAGACAGAAGTTTAATAAATTGGCCAGGGAACAATACATTTGGGGCAACAAACCAGGGAAACATTTAGCAAGGAAATTACAAAAAAAGAAAACCAGAAATTTTATTGAAAAAGTCCAAACAAAAAACGGGGAGATGAAGTTTACCCCTAGTGAAATAGCCTCGACATTTAGAGACTATTACAAAGAACTTTACGAGGTGAAAACCAAGGGAAACAATGACAGCATAGGAAATAATCAGAAAACATCAGAGTTCCTAGAGAGGGCAGGGCTAATGGCTCTAGGGGGGGAGGAGAGAGAGGAGCTTGAGAGGCCAATAACTGAGGAGGAGATCTTAGCAGCCATCAACAACTCTCCAATAGGGAAGAGCCCGGGCCCGGAAGGCTTCACGGCCTCATATTATAAAACGTACAAAGAGATTCTCATACCGAGATTGCTGCGATATATGAATGGACTAGGGATAGACTACGATATGAGCGAAGAGGCCCTAAAAGCTACGATCACTCTTTTGAGGAAGGATGGGAAGGATGGATCGGTGTGCTCGAACTACAGACCCATCTCCTTATTAAATTTCGACACAAAACTATACGCAAAGATACTGGCGGATCGAATAAAGGGGCATTTGGGCACACTGATCCATCCGGACCAGGTCGGGTTTGTCCCGGGCAGAGAGGGGAGGGACAATGGGATTCGGACATTGCTAGCCATACAGAGGATGGGAGATCTGAGAGCCCCCAGTCTACTTCTCTCGATAGACGCTGAAAAAGCGTTCGACAGAGTAGACTGGGGGTTCATGTTCAACACTCTACAGAAGATGGGTTTTGGACCCAGAATTATTCAAAAAATTAAAACCCTATATAATCATCCGAAAACTAACATCAAGGTCAATGGAACGACCTCCGCGGAGTTCGAACTATTTAATGGCACCAGGCAGGGCTGTCCACTCTCCCCTCTCCTTTTTATTCTAGCTTTGGAACCGCTGCTAGCTACAATTCGCGGAAACCCAGAGGTGGAAGGCTGTAAAGTCGGCAGCGAAGAGCACAAACTTGCGGCCTTCGCGGACGATGTCCTCTTTTACATAAGCTCACCCCAGAAGTCAGTCCCCATGTTGCTTAAAATCTTACAGGAATATGGGGAACTAACAAACTTTAGAATCAATCCCTCAAAAACATTTATCCTTAATATTAACCTAAATAAAACAGAGAAACAGAACCTACAGAAAATAGTTAGTTTCGTCTGGAAAAAAAGGATAAAATATTTAGGAATAGAACTGGCCAACAACCCGAGGAAATTATATAAAATAAATTATATCCCACTCCTAGAAGATATAAAAAAAAAATGCCAAGAGCTGAAGGGAAAAATCCTATCTTGGATAGGCAGGATTAATTCGGTAAAAATGATGATCTTACCTGTCATCACATATAAATTCCAGATGCTCCCCCTCCCTCTCCCAAAACAGTACCTCGGTAAATTAAGAGCTATTATAATGAATTTCATATGGAATTACAAAAAACATAGAATCTCCCTCCAAGTTCTAAAACAAGACAAAAATCAGGGCGGTCTGGCAGTCCCAGACATAGAAAGTTACTACCATGCCATAGCACTATTAAGAATCGCAGAATGGGGTAAAACAGATAACACTAAAAGATGGGTTAGATTGGAGGAAGCACTGAGTGAAGCTAGGCTGGGGAAGATTGTGTGGAACCCCCCGAAAAGCCGGACACTGGGAGAAAAAACACATATAATCACCATCACGACCTTGAAAATCTGGGATAAAATATATAAAATATTTAACAAAAATTATAATTCGCCACTTATAGCACTCAAAGAAAATCCTTTTTTCCCGCCAGGGTTAAAGGAAATAGGAGGTGATTGGATTAGAAAGGATTGCACGAGATTAGGGGAAGTTATTAGCAAGGGGAAGGTTATGACACTGCACGAGTTACAGAATAATGAGGCTTTTTCCATGGATGGATGGCGGCATCGCCAGCTGACCCACTTCGTGGGCTCTCTTCCTAGCCCATTAAGGGAGGCTAAGGATCTAACAAAATTAGAGAAAATCTTTACGGCAGAATGCTCAAAAAAAAGAATATCCAGAATATATAAACTGCTATTAGAAGTGGATAGGCCGGAGATGCCGCCATACCTTACCAAATGGGAAAGCGAACTAGGAACACAATTAGAAATAGGCACAAGTAAGAAAATTTTAAAATTAGCACATGGGTCAGCGGTAGATGCGTGAACTGCAGAAACAAACTTTAAGTGTATGGCTAGGTGGTACAGAACCCCAGACAGGGTCAGCAATTTTCAGGCGGATATATCTGCGAACTGCTGGAGGGGGTGTGATCAAAGGGGCACAATGGGACATTTATGGTGGGGGTGTCCCAAAATCAAAAAATTTTGGGAGACTATCCTAAAATATATAAAAGAAATAACAACGATCGAGGTAAAAAACGACCCTTGGGTGGCACTTATGCATGCCACATCCAAGGAAATTAAACAATATAAAGGCTCATTGATTCCCCATCTGCTTAACGCGGCTAAAAAGGTAATCCCAAGGAGGTGGAAGGACAAGGAAAGCCCACCCTTATGGGAATGGGTTGACGCAGTGGAGTCCACCTACATGATGGAATGTGTGTTGTATACCGGGGAGGAGGACAGAGAGGCCACGAGGGCTAGATGGGAGAGTTGGAGAAAATTCAAGAGGTCTTGGAGCTATAGGGAGGCGTTGCGAGTGCAGCCGTGACAACCGACGCTCCCTGGGGGGCGAAGCCGAAAAGAGATCCAGCCACGGAAAGGCAGACCCCAAGGGTAGGAGAAGACACCGAGGAGAAAGGGCCATTTTTCAGCAGCAAAACAGCGGACGGGGACGGGGAGGGTGGGGGCGCGGGGGGGATAGGGGGGAGGGGTGGGGGGAAACAAAAATAAAAACCCCCAGGGGGGTCAACTGGAAGAATGATGGAATGGGATTTAGGATAAAGGAAGCGGAGGGGGAGTGGAGGCTGGGCGGGATGTCGGATGTATAAATGTATTTTTGGGCGTTGTAAACTTCATGGATGCCCGACCCAGGACCCCTATTCCCCCCCAACCCCAGGGGGAGGGGAAAAAAAAAAAAAAAAAAAAAAAAAAAAAGGGGAGAATGAAACAAGCCACTAATGATGCTAAGACAACTAGAGGGATGGAGATGTGGGCATAGCTGACACTCACCCACGAATATTCTTTCTGAAGTGGTAAAAAAATAAATAAATAAATAAATAAATACATTTCAAGACTCTAGTGAGCAAGTACAATTAGTCATTCTTTTGTAAATGCTAAAGAAGTCATCTCCAAACTGTGGCTGGGGGACCAGCACTTTGCTTGCTTTTATTTGGCCCTTGGGGCATTATTCCCCCACTGTCGACAACAGTGGGGTATAGTTCCTGCCACTGACGCCAACAATGTGGCGCTATTCGTCCCTATTAATACCAACGATGGGGCGCTATTCCTCCCATTGATGCCAACAATGGGGCGCTATTCCTCCCATTGATGCCAACAATGGGGCATGTTTCCTCCCATTGATGCCAACAATGGGGTGCTATTCTTCCCCCAATACCGATAATGGGGCATTGTTAACTCCCACTGGCCACAGTCCGGTCACCTAAAGTTTGAAAGACCGTAAAAGTTTGCAGACCCTTGTGCTAGAGGATACTCTGCACCTGTGATGAACTCAGAAAGTTTTGTCTGCGCAGAGAGCTCCCAACCCATCATTTTGCCTATGAAGTGCCTAAAAGTCTCCTCAAAGCCACTATGTAATTCAGAGGGCCAGGAGATATTTGGTGAGGTGAGAGGGACAATGACCATGGGGCAAGCTGGGTGGTTTAAGGCACCAGAAGTACAAGGAATAGGTTCTGAGTAGGGGGGTCTGAGAATTTATACTATTGAGGGGGGGGGGGATGTCAGTAATAGTGTTCCCCGAGCCCACCCTTTTTTCGAGCAAATTAGAGCCTCAGGCTCTAACCCTGTGCTTCAAAAAAAAAAAAACACCCCATTTAAATCCAATGCGTCCGGCACCCTGCATGTAGATTAGGGGCCGGCCACTGCCTTACTATTTACTAATGTTAGCAGCATAAGGATTAACAACAGCTAATGTTGATTGCAAGAATTTAGTTCTGCTTTAATTTGGTCTATTTATCTGATCAGATCACACATCTATTAAAATAAAGAAGATCACCTTTTTTTCAAACGTGTTTGAAAACCGGGTAAAATATGTACAAGACTGCTAGCAAACAGATCTGTGGCATACAAAACACTGACCTTGACAGGAAATTCACCCAGCTGAAAACAGATACATATCTGTCACTATGCTAATGGATGTCTTGGTTTCAGTAATATTCAGATCATCGTGTGCAGCCTTCTCTAAATTCCAAATGAGCCCTTATTTATTACTGTAATACAGCATTACATGTACTATACAGTTTTTCTTTTTACACTGATAAAATACCCTGTGCTGCCAGCACATACAGTAGGAAAGCCAGACAGACAAAGCAGTGGCCTGACTCTCTAGTAGCCAACAGACCCCCCAACTTTACACTACACAGTCCCAATACATAGAAACTAGGAAATCCGGCACCGACTTGACTGATGATAAAATGGTTCAAGCTTTAATATCCATCAAGACATAAAAGTATCCATCATATAAAAGAATTGATAAGTATCTGCTCCAACCTTAGGGCCTAAGTCACTATGACTAAGTCCCTAAGGTCGGGGCAGAAAAACACGTCAATTCTTTTATATGATGGATACTTTTATGTCTTGATGGATGTTAAAGTTGGAACCATTTTTTCAAGTTAATGCTGGGATTTCCTAGTTTCTACATATTTTTCTATGGTATGTACTGCGTATATCCTGGCATAGACTACTGCACTCCCAGTGGACAGTAAATATAGGGGTTGCAGCCCCACAATGTTTATTTTCTTCTAATGCATAGGATATTTGCCTTATGCCCTATTAGCTCAGTTCACACCAATATATAGTGTTGGTTTGTGCTGAAAAAGGAAAACATGCTGCATGTTTAGTCAACGCAGTCAGTTGCGACCCACTACACCGCAACATGCTGCAGTGCAAAGTGAATGAAATGCCATTTTGTGAGCCCTGTATGTATTACTGTATATGCAGCTTGGCACAGATAACAAGGTTTTATTTGGCCTTAAATAAAGTACATGACTCATCTCCTGATATTTTCTTTTTTCCAAAGTGTAAAAATCAGAACTTTGGTGTTAACATCACTTTAGCTTTTGCTAAGAACAACCTGGGGAAATGCAAGTTATCACTCAGAGCCAGCAGTGCTAATGTAATGTAGCAGATAAACGCTTTTTCAGAAAAACTGACTATTTTAAATGTTTCACCAGTTAATAATAAAGTAAAAAAAGAAGAAATACTAAAAAACAGGAAGATTGAGATATGGGGAGAACAAGCATTCCATGTCCTCACACTTTGGTTTCCAGGAGAATGGAAAATCCTTACCTTTATCACCACTTATCAATTGGTTGCATGAACCAAAATATGACAGCATGCCACCTCCTACCCCTGGATTCCTAACTACTTTATGGGAGCAGAGGCATGCCCAGACTTCCTTTAGCACTGGTTGGTGTCTTTTAGAAGGAGTCCTCTTTTTTGGACCCCTCCGCACCACCATCTCAACCCAATGTTGATCATACAGGCTTGTAAAGACAAACCATTGGCCCTGCATGCTCACAATCCTTTAGCTTCAGAGATATAAGCACTCACACCTGGTGTTTTCTACAAGGAAAGGATTTGGGGATGATTTACTTTGAACAGGCCCTTTACTAAACCTCAGAGCACAAAAAGAACCCTTGTAGTACTTTTAGGCACCGCGATCCACAGAGCATTTACATCTGTGAACTGTAGTGTTCTGTAGCGTAGTTGCATTTGTTTTTACTGTATACGGGGTGCCATTCAGAATGACTGATAATGCAGTTATATCACACATTAACGTACACTGCAGTAATGCATGCTCGGTCATGCAACACTGTACCCAAAATTAAATGAGTGATTGCTTTTGAGACAGATGGAGCTATCTTTTGGTGGTATTTAATCACCTCTGGGTTTATTTTTTGCTAACCAAAACTAAAAAAAGACCAAAAATTGTGAAAAAAAAAAAAGTTTGTTTCGGTTATAAGATTTAGTAAATAAGTAATTCTCTTTCACTGATGTGCGCTTATGGAAACTGATAAGCAGGCACTGATGAGCATCACTGATAAACACCGATTGGCAGCACTGATAATCAGGACACTGATGATCAGTGCCCTGATTAGTGTAGATGTCCCCTGTGTGGATTGCTGGTTATTGGCTCTTCTCTCCCCACATGCTGTCAGTGTGAGGAGAGGATTGCCCATAACCAGCAAAACCAGTTTACACTGTGATCAGCTGTGATTTGACACAGCTAGTCACATGTTAAAAAGCCACTGTGATTGGCTCTTTACCCTGATCTGTGAACAGCTGAGTCCGAAGGAAGCAGTGATCACAGCTCACTGCCGATGCAAGCCACAAGGGTCGCACGGGAAGCTTACAGATTAAATCAATGTTATTTTAATCCCTGTTATGGGGCACTTTACTTGCATGGGGCCCATAGGCCAGCGTATACTCTCCTTTTGATAATCCGGCACAGGTTAGGTGGGTCCAGCCTGGGTTTAGAGAAATTAGGTTGAACGATACTGGCCGTCATTCAGACTGAAATACTGAGGACATCTAGCTGCAGAAAAGAAGTACAGATGGGGACAGCTCTGTATAGAAGAAAAGTATTGCAACAAAAGCTGGTTTTCCAATTGTATTTTTAATGGGCTATTCAAAACAGCAAATATAAGTGTCAATGCATCTTTAAAATTAGCTTCCAGTAATGACTTGTACAGTTAGATTGGGAGGGGGGGGGGGACAGGGACAGCACATTGCACAGTGGTATCAACCTAAAACTGAGAACTTTGACAGGGGAGAACACGGTAAGTAAAATGATATCACCAATGTAGTCACTCTCTGCCATTATCCAACCAGGAGTTTAAGGGCACCTTTGCAATCAATTTGTAGGGTTTAACTGCAGACGAGAATGGGAAGGTCACAAACCTGGCTATCCTGTCTGGCAGGAGTGCCTGAACCACAATCCTGGTCCAGTGCCTATTCCCGGTGAATAGACTTACAAACCTTTTGTTTGGTAAGGTAAATATATATTTTATATTGTGCATTTCAACTGTGAGTTAAGCTGTAGACTCTTTACTATGTATAGCTAAAACTTTCAAATACCAAGTGGCCACTCATATATCCTAGAGTGCAAGCCGAGGTCAGAGCTTGCTCCGAAAACACCATTTCATATAGATAAAAATCAGCCACGTACAAAAAAAAAAAAACTATTAGTGCAATGCACACATCCATTAATCTCTGACCTTGCAGGCTATTTAAAAAGGAACGCAGGATATATTTATGAAGAAGCTACAAACAAGTTATTCAATTTTATTTTTCTGTAGAGAAAAAAAAAAAACGTTTATGTGAAACGTTCTGAAACTGAGCATTCCATAAATAGTGATCTAAGACTGCACAGAAAGTTAAAGCTGGGCTCCAAACAAAAAGCAACATTATTAGTCCAATAATATAAAAAATTAATTAGTACTTACAGGGAGACAAAACATTAGGAATTACCTAATCAGTGCACTGCTGCTCCTTTCCTGCCAACCACTGGGGTGCTGATCAATCTGTATTGTTTATCCTTTTTCAAATAAAGTTTGCTGTATATTTTGGCATGTTAGGAATGTATTTATGCAGACCATTTTTTGTTGTTTAAAGTATACGTAAAGCCTAAACCTTTATTTTTTTGGATAAAAAGCGTGGACAGGGCAACAAACAAGTGGTACTAACAAGGAAGAGCTGGTAGAACATTTTTTAACTAATTAGGTTAATTGGGTTAACTGACAACAGGTCAGTAACATAACAGTGCATAAAAAAGAGCATCTTAGAGAGTCAGTCAGTTTCTCAGAAGTAAAGAAGGGCAAAGGTTCACCAATCTGTGTTAAAAATTGTTGAACAATTTCAGAATAATGTTCCTCAACGTAGTATTGCAAAAACTTTAAATATATCATCATCATCTACAGTACATAAACATAATCAAAAGATTAAGACAATCTGGAGAAATCTGTGCACAACGGGCAAGCCTGAAAAGCAATACTGGATGCCGTAATCCTCAGGCCCATTAAAATGCATTAAAAACAGGCATGATTCTGTGATGGACATCACTGCATGGGCTCAGGAATACTTCCAAAAACCACGCAGTCTGGGAACAGTTCACTGTGCCATCCAAAAAGGTAAAACTCTTTAATTCAAAGAAGAAACCATATTTAAACATGATCCAGAAATGCTGCCGACTTATCTGGGGCAAAGTGGAAAACTGTTCTGTGGTCAGAATGTGACCTTCTTTGGCAACCATGGGTCCTGAGGAGAGGGACCGTCTGGCTTATCAGTGCTCAGTTCAGAAGCTTGCATCTCTGATGGTATGGAGGTGCATTAGTACATCTGGCAGCCTGCACATTTGGAAAGGCACCACCAATGCTGAAAGATATAGTCAGGTTTTAGAACAGTATATGCTCCCATCCAGACAACGTCTTTTTCAGGGAAGGCCATATTTCAGCAGGACAATGCTAAACCATATACTGTATTGATGACAACAGCATGGCTTCGTAGTAGAAGAGTCTAGGTGCTTAACTGGCCTACCTGCAGTCCAGACCTTTCGCCATTTGAAAATATTTGGTGCATTTTGAAAGTAAAAATATGACAACGAACACCCAGGACTGTTGAGCAGTTAGAATCTTATATTAGGCAAGAATGGGACAACATTCCCCTCAAAACTCCAGTAACTGCTCCTTAGTTCCCAGACATTTACAGAGTGTTAAAAAAAAAAGGAAGGAGGGGATGCTACACCGTGGTAAACTTAAAACATAAAACTTTTTTGAGATGTGTTGCTGCCATCAATTTTAAAATGACCTAATTATTTTCTTAAAATAGTACGTTTTAAACATTGAATAAAATATGGATTATTGAGATCTGCAAATCATTGTGTTCTATTGTAGATTTTATAGAGCATCTTAACTTTTTTGGAATTGGGGTTGTACCCTTCTAGAAA
The DNA here is from genome assembly GCA_028564925.1 of Lithobates sylvaticus. Classification (NCBI taxonomy): domain Eukaryota; kingdom Metazoa; phylum Chordata; class Amphibia; order Anura; family Ranidae; genus Lithobates; species Lithobates sylvaticus. Next base: position 206,848,472 of record CM053029.1, on the reverse strand, counting down.
CAAGCAGAGCATTTCAGCATCATGGTACCTTCTGATGAAATCATCTAGAACAGATGATAACAGCTCATTAGTCTGTCCCACTTCACTTCATAGATCTCAGAATCTTTCTGCAATTTCTCTTCGCTGTGCGATAATGTATAAAGACTAGCAGGACATGAGCTTAGTGGCTAGCAGGATTAGAGATTTTGGTAACAAGACAGCTTGGACACCAATGAGTGAAGCACACATCTCTAGCATTCCCTTGCCAACATTTATATATATTTTACCCATGTCATCTATATTACTTTCAAAAATTTTTATTAGAAAATGTTTAATCTGGTTACAGAGGGGTTGATTTACTAAAACTGGAGAGTGCAAAATCTGATGCAGCTGTCGTGGAAGCCGATTGGCTACTAACTTCAGTTCGTTCAATTAAACTGACAAAAAAATCTGCACCAGATTTTGTAAATCAACCCTAGAGAGTCATGTATTGGTCACATTTACTATGAATACGTTTTCATTGCATAAAGATATTTAGTACTTGCATTCAAGTATAAATGACAAGGGCTCTATGCAAATGGTGACTGTTCTATAGAGAATGTAAACTCTCCTTCAAGAAAAAAAAAAAAAAAAAAAAAGGAGAGATGCAAGGTAAAAAAAAAAGAAGAAAAAGGGCTTGTAAAGTTTTTTTTTTTTAAATCTTTATGCATTAAGATAAAAAGCCTTCTGTGTGCAGCAGCCCCCCTTATACCTACCTGAGCACCCTCTCTATCCAGCGATGTCCACAAGTGCCTCGGCCATCCGGGACTCTCCCTCCTGATTGGCCAAGACAGCAGCAGCACCATTGGCTCCCGCTGCTGTCAATCACACTCAGTGAGCCAATCAGGAGAGGGGGCAGGGGGCAGCTCCGTGTCTGAATGGATGCAGGGACTTGCAAAGAGGAGGATATGGGCTGCCCTGTGCAAAACTGCACAGAGGAGGATATGGGCTGCCCTGTGCAAAACTATGTCACAGAGCAGGTAAGTATAACATATTTGTTATTGTAATATAAATAAAAAGGAGACTTTACAACCACTTTAGGCTCAACTATGGGGGGGGGGGGAATGCTCCCCTGCAGTGAAACTGTCCCACAGCAAGGGTAAATGCTCATTTATCTACAGGCTGCAAGACTGGTCCCTGCAGCTTCCTCTTCCCTATGCTCCAACATTCATGGGTCCTATGACATCATCAGGTTCAATGCAGAGCCCATAGCCCTGTATTGGATGGGAGGATTATGAGGAACAGTCCCACTGCCAGAGAGAAGTGGAGAATGCAGGATAACTGGGAAACAGAGAAAGGCAGCTTTTTTGCAGACCATTAGACCCAAGCAAGAATTTATAGGGAGCATTTTTCTTTAAAGTGGTTGTAAAGTCAGTTTTTTTTTTTTATCTTCGTGCATTCTATGCATCAAGATAAAAAGCCTTCTGTGCGCAGCAGCCCTCCTCTGCCCCCTAATACTTACCTGAGCCCCCTCTCGATCCAGCAATGCCTACAAGCGCCTCTGACATCCAGGACTCTCTCTCCTGATTGGCTGAGACACAGCAGTGGTGCCATTGGCTAACTGACTTTTACAGCAGCAGGAGCCACTGAGGAGAGAGAGGGGGTGGGGCCGAACTGTGGCTCAATGTCTGAATGGATACACAGAGCTGCAACTCGGCTCAGGTGCCCCCATAGCAAGCGGCTTGCTGTGGGGGCACTAAACGGGGGGAGGAGCATCTGGGCTGCTCTGTGCATAGAGCAGGTAAGGAGAACATGTTTGTTATTTTTATAGAAAAAATAAATAAAATAAATTTGAGACTTTACAAATCACTTTAACTCAGGAGGTGGACTATAAGGCCCCACTTTGGGCAAATTTTTTTTTTTTTTCACCATATTAACCCATTCTGGTAGTCATTTTATCCCAGAAAAGGGCTTTAACCCAAGACCTGTTTTAATAACTGACTGCTTAATTGTCATATGTATAAGAAAGCCAATATTGGATGCTCTGGCAGCATGCATAAGGCAAATAAAAAGTAAAGCTGAAATTATCTGTCAACTATGCACATTTTGCCATAGTGAATAATGACCTACTAATACCCTTCTTTGGATTCCAGTAAAGTGGAACCTCTAACGTTCCAAATGGATTTCTACATTAAGAGTAATGACTAGTTTGATAAAGAATGTAAAATGGTTGTGTTAAACATAGGTTATCAATACCCTCAACTAATGGCAGCATTGTGAGGGGAGTAATACAATACTTACTATAAGGAAAATACTATTATGTAGTGTGAAAATGATGCGCTTTAAAATATTGGGTTTCTTGAATTGGATACTTTTTATATTACATTTTAAAAATCAAATAAAATGGGCACTGAACAATTTGACTATGTGAATTTCTTAAGCAGACCATAAAGGGATCACAATTTTGCTGCTTCAGCAAGGAGCAGTTATATTTTGATCACTGTGCCTGAACAGAATTCAATCTACAATCTTCAAAATCAGGCAAACAATCAGGCTTTTTTCAGCAAAAGCAAACAAACAGTCCGAATTCTGGTATAATAGAAAACACGATGGGTCACCACCATTATACAAATCCCACACCAGGATTCCCGCCTGTTTCGATGTGCTGCAAGGCCGCAGAAGCTTGGCAAACACTTCCTCAGTCGCCAGAGTTATTATACCCACAGCTCTGATCAGCCTCACAGTCCCCCTCATCGGCAGGTGCCGATTCCTTCCTGCTGCCTTTCAGGCCTCCCTTGCAGGTGGGTAAAGTCTTCAGGACTAAAATCCCTGTAACCACAGTTTGGAATTTCCTTGGGACCTTTGGGTAGGAAAGAACCTCCAGATTCCGGTTCCCAAATGAGGACTTGGCAATCCAGAGAATACTGAAAATCAGTCCTCTCCCCTCCAATGGACTACCCCAAACCCCTCACCCTGCATGGGTGAGAACCCCTGAGCACTAAAAAGGTCTCCCTTATAGGGACCACAACTCAAATAGGAAAACACATCTGCCTTGGTGTCCTGTATTGTTGGGGGTGAGGGGCATGAGAAGGAACAGAGCTTTGCACAATCTGTCATCAATCTGCCTGGAAAGACTTCAAAACGCAGCCCTCTGGTTCTGAGACTCATCCTTTACACAGTAACATTGAACAGGTGTTACAATGCTATAGCCATATGAAGAATCCCAAACAAGTATTCGGCTTGTTGAGTGATGTAAATCATATAGAACAGAGCACTGCTCTAGGAAAGTGACAGGTAATATTCCTTGCAGCTCTCACTTGCAGGTGCCAACCTTGCTCGCCACTGTGAGTACAAGGAAACAAAAGTGGCCACACACCACAGTGAGATGCCATCGAAAAAGCAATCACTTTGTCAACATACATACACCACCACAGACAAGAGATGTTGACGCGTTTCACACAGTACTGTGCTTATTCATAACTGTTATGATTAAGCACACTACTGTATGAGAGGCGCCAACATCTCGTCTTTGGTGCTGTTGGTATGCTGACAATATTGGAATAAAAAGATCGCTTTTTGGATGGCATCTCGCTGTGGTGTGCGCCCATGCTTTTGTTTCCTTAGGTGTAGACCCTAACTGAACAACATTTAGTTTGTCAAAGTAGTGTGCAGCAGACATGTTATGTTTTTATTAAAGTCCTTTTTTTTTCCCCCATTCTCAGTGCCACTGATCTCCTGGAGCCTGTTTGCAGCCACCTCTTGCCTACATGCGGGCACTCCATTTCCCAAATCGGGTTTCCTTACGGTGACAGCAGCAGAACAGGACTGCATAACATGTGTTGAAGTGACCACCTGCCATTTATATTGGGGGCCTGTGAGTGAGAGCGCTGTCACTCTATAACGAGGAGTCCAATGGCACAACTGGCAATAGCTAATTTAACAAAACTTCATATTTCAAAATATTGAAAATTAGGCCTCACTCACACAGGCGTACCACTGAGCAAGGGCTGCATTTATCTGCATGGGGATACACAGGTGTATGTATGCATCCCCATGCAGGCAGTCCCACTGAGGTCAGCTGGGATGCAGCAGCGGAATGGACACAGCCACTGCCACTTGGTTTACATCCGTAAACTGGCATGGCCCCAAACGCAGACAGTGTGGGTTGCGCCCCCATGGGGACAAACTCTGCGCTCTCTTGGGTGTACGCTGTAGTATGCCCATGTGAATGAGGCCTTACTTTTGAAGGAACAGAAACATTTTATGGTGTGAAATTTCACCACCCAGCTGATGCTTCTTCATTGACGGTCTAAGAAAACCTTATTTAATATAAAACTTTGCTGTATGTTTCCAAGAAGCCTGCTTGGTTCCAGAAGTCAATATTTTATCAGCGCAGATAAGGAATCAGCCAATATAGTTAATGTGTAGCTTAATCTGAGGTTACAGTGATGCAATCAATTTGGTTAAATAATCGCTAGAGTCCTAGGACTAGCAATGGGATTTGCTCAGGTCTAAACAGAGAAGTGACAAGTTACTTGACACAGTTGACTAAAATCAAACCGTTATATGAAATGTCATCTTGTTGAGAGGGGCTCATGTCGGCATTTACTTTGTAGTATCTGAAATTGAAAAAGTACAAATACAGCATCTCCAAGGCAAATTGGCACAATATTGTTTTAAAATAGGTGAAAATCACTAGAAGTGACTAATTATTGCTTTTACCTATTTTTTGTTAGAAGTGCCAATGTACAGTCCTATACCAACACCCTCATGTAGTGTCTTAGTACACTGCTGTACACTGCACCTGGGCTGCAAGGATGGAGGAAATTCAACTGCAATTACACAGAATGGGCTAGGCCACCTGTCTTCAGGAGGATGCTATGTGCAGGGCTCAGGAGGATGCTACGTACAGAGTGCAGGGCTCAAGAGTGTACTACATACAGAGTGCAGGGCTCAAGAGTGTACTACGTACAGAGTGCAGGGCTCAAGAGTGTACTACGTACAGAGTGCAGGGCTCAAGAGTGTACTACGTACAGAGTGCAGGGCTCAAGAGTGTACTACGTACAGAGTGCAGGGCTCAAGAGTGTACTACGTACAGAGTGCAGGGCTCAAGAGTGTACTACGTACAGAGTGCAGGGCTCAAGAGTGTACTACGTACAGAGTGCAGGGCTCAAGAGTGTACTACGTACAGAGTGCAGGGCTCAAGAGTGTACTACGTACAGAGTGCAGGGCTCAAGAGTGTACTACGTACAGAGTGCAGGGCTCAAGAGTGTACTACGTACAGAGTGCAGGGCTCAAGAGTGTACTACGTACAGAGTGCAGGGCTCAAGAGTGTACTACGTACAGAGTGCAGGGCTCAAGAGTGTACTACGTACAGAGTGCAGGGCTCAAGAGTGTACTACGTACAGAGTGCAGGGCTCAAGAGTGTACTACGTACAGAGTGCAGGGCTCAAGAGTGTACTACGTACAGAGTGCAGGGCTCAAGAGTGTACTACGTACAGAGTGCAGGGCTCAAGAGTGTACTACGTACAGAGTGCAGGGCTCAGGAGTGTACTACGTACAGAGTGCAGGGCTCAAGAGTGTACTACGTACAGAGTGCAGGGCTCAGGAGGATGCTATGTACAGGGTGCAGAGTTCAGGAGTGTGATACATGGAGTGCATAGTTGCGAATTGTCTGATTTTCTTGAATAGATTGCATGACATGAGGAGGGAAAGATTGTACAGAGGGAAAGTTCACATTACTTTTATTGAGATTAATGTCTCTTGCACACATCACAGCGTACAGCCTGTCATTGACATCAATGGTTGTATGCTGCTGTATTTATGTTTATGATGGCACCACTGCATAAAGGAATACAATCATTCAGGCTGTACAATGCACCTGGGCTGCCTGGATGGAGGAAATCCAACTGCAATTTTACACAGAATGGGCTCAGCCACCTGTCTGCAAGAGACCTGGCTTGTTTCTAAAGAGTGGGAAACAGCGTTAGAATAACACCAGAGGACAAAAGCTTTTTTCAATCTATTAATCTTGTATTGTGATATCAGCAATGTTTATGTCAAGGATAAGGGAAGAAAATGGATAGATGGACAGACAGAACACAAAGAGATCCAGCATTCTTTTCTCCCTGTCAAAGTCTGCAAGAGCCTTGAATGTTGTGCTGGCAGAAAGTAATGCAGGATGTGTGTGCTCTGTCTGCCCCATGGAGGAGCTTTAGCCAAAAAACTTGCTGGTGTCAGAATACAGCCTGGATGATCTTGTTCTCTGTGCCCTATTAACTTCCACTATGCCACACTGCAGAAACGAGCATGTACTCTTCATGCTGACAGAAGCTCTCTTTAGACCAAGTGTAGGGAAAACTCTCTCTGCAACCAGGAGCTAGAGAATCTCTCTGTTCTATTCCATCCATGTAGAGTAGCAGGCTGGGCTGAGATGTGCTCTCTCCTCTCCCTCCAATCTAGCTGCCAACATGTCCTCTCCTCTGTGCATCTCAGAACTCAAAGGCGGGCTGGAGAAGGGGTGGGTTCAGCACTCTCCTATTGGCTGAGAAGGCAGCAAAGAGGCTGTATATCCATTGGCTTATGCGCCATGAGCTGCTGTATCCCTCCACAAAAAATAAAAAAGTACAGTACACCATTTACAGGTAGCATAAAAATGTAAAAAAAATAAAAATAAAAAACACTGACACACAAAAACTGGTATATGAATTTTGGGGGGGGGGGGGGGCTGTGTGGGGGTGCTTAAAGAATTTGTGAGGGTGCTTGAGCACCTCCAAGCTCCTATCTAGCGCCGCCCCTGAATCCGGGGACAGACTTGGTTCAGGGACAGTGTCCTCAGTCCAGGGACGTCTGGTCATCCTACCCTAAAGGCTAGCATTACATGGTACAGCGTACAGTCCCGTCCAGGCGCAGCATATTTCAGCTCGTCACAGACTGACAGGCTGCAGACAGCGGAGCTGGACAATGTACCTGTCAGGTGATCCAAAATGCCGGGATTGGAAGCACAGCCCCATGTGTAACCAGCCTAATAGATTCCTCCATCCATGCCAAACAGCACATGAGTATACAGAGTATTTCTCCAAACACAAAAGTAGCGTGTCTAGGGGAAATATGCTGTACTCGCATGCATGGGTAAATACCAATGCAGAAGCAATTGATGTTTACACCAGGACGGCTGCATAGACAATTTTCTTGTATTGCCATTTATTCGGCACCTGCAGCTCCCCAGGCATGAGAAAATGCTGGGGATTTTATGCTTGAAGACTTTGGATCTAATAAAATGTCCATGTGCATGAGGCCTTAGACCAATCAATCAAACCAAGATTAAATTTTCCATTTAAAAATTGCTGGCAGCTTCTTGAACCGTGGCTATGCAAGGAGCATTTGCCCCCCAACCCTGGGACAGTACAAATAACATATGTTGGGCTGGTGGCCCCGAGTACCATTGATGCGAGTGGGACATATGCTGGGTGTTATATTGCTACCTGCCCTGTTCAGTCCTGCAAAGCATAGAAGACAGAGAAGCTTTACAGAACCAACCTCCTATGCATGTCATCTGACCAAATCCCAAGAGCCATAAATGAAATGATGCTGTGGTGAAGATATGAAAAGGGACACCCAGCTATCACCAGTTAATGAGGCACTATGGGTGGTTTGCTTTCTCCAATTGTTTCCCTACCATGGTAGGGTCAGCTGGTTGCGTTTGCTTCCTAGGCCAAAGGTTCCCAGTCCTCCTGGGTTCATCTGCTTCTAATAGGTAAAGTATTACACTTTTAATCAGTGTACGTTATAGGACACTGGGTGATAAGGGCACGTAAATAGATCAACATTAGATAAAGCTTACCTTTTATTTTCAGCAAGTGCACTTTGAGTTTATTGTAACATTTGCATAAAAGTGATTGTTGACATGACTTCAATTTTGCTTGCTGTTCCCCGTTTTAAACATTATATATAAAGTTGAACTAAAGGAAATGCCAAACTCTAAACCAAATTGCATTTGAAAGACCGCTGCGCAAATACAGTGTCACATAAAATATAGCAACAACCGCCATTTTATTCTCTAGGGTTTCTGCTAAATAAAAAAAAAAATCATAAGGTGTAGGGGTTCCAAGTCATTTTCTAGTAAAAAATACTGATTTTAACTTGTGTTAAAGAAAAAGGCTTAGGCCCCTTTCAGACATGCGGATCCGTATTTAGCCATCTGTTTGCTCAGCGGGGATCGCTCCGTTGATCCCCACTGAGCCGGCGGATGACAAGTCAGTCTTTCTTTGCACACTGTGCAGGGATGGACCTGTCAGAGAGACCGCTCTCCTCTATGGGGGGGGGGGGGGGGAGGGAAAATCGGATGATTACGGACCGCCTGTCCGTTTTCATCCAATCCGCCAGACGGATGGAAAATAGGACATCCATCCATCTGGATTTTGCGGAGCAGATCGGACATGTCACTGCTGACATCCTTCGCTCCATAGAGATGTATGGAGCGACCGTTCAGATCCGCCTGAAAAAACTCACAGGCGGATCTGAACGGTCTGCATGTGTAAAAGTGGCCTTAGTCGTTAAGTAGTAAACTGCCCTTATTTACAGACCGAAGTTCCTCCCTTTGATTTAAAATACATTGCATCTCTTCTCCATCTCTCGCGCTGAGTAATGTTGATTAACATTTGCCAGCTTTTTATTTTTTGACAGCTCTAAGCAGAGAACAGCTCTGCACCATTTACATAGAATTGTGGAAATGCTGGATTAAGATCGTGAGGGGGGTTGAATCGAGATCCCGATTTTTTAATGATAAATCATGCAATTCTACCTGTCGCATAAAGCTAGAAGTAGAAATTTTTTTTTAAAAAAGCTTGACAAAACACCTTGACATGATTCTGTCTAAAATTCTATGGGGAACAAATTGCATGAGTCTGCACTATTAACTTGCATGAACAAAAATGCCTCTAAATTTCCTGGCTACCCTTTCCCTAAGTGGGAATGGGGCATAAGTATGTAGTCTAGTTTCACTTCAAGTGCTCATGCACACAGGACATTTTAAAAAACACCAGTGCTATAGCAGCTGCGTTTTTACATTAGCGTTATTCATTAAAAAAAAATAAAAAAAAATAAAAAACACTCCCTTTAATGTAAAAACTCCTAAAAACGTCAAACGCAGCTTGACACGTTTTGCCGCGTTTAGAAGCGTTTTCTGGCATTGCTCGTTTTTACTACTCCTAGAAGCGCAGCCTGTTTTCTTCTACTGCCCCTAAACGCTTATGCCTTAAAACGCCTCTAGCAGTTTATGTGTGCATGGACACAAACTATCGTGAAGGGGCTTTTGAAGGCAGTTAAAAAAAAAAGTCAAATGCCCATAACAGCACCTGTGTGCATGAGCCCTAAAAGATGAAGCTCTGTAAAACAATGAGGCCTTTGGCTTGCTACAAATGCCGGGCAGTTGAGATACAAGCCCCTTTGCAGCGTCACAATCCAATTCAGAGACATAATTGTAATGGTCTATACATGCATGGCACACACTTCAGAAGGTATTGTTGGTGTTCTAACAATGAGACAGATCTGCACGTTCTTTAACTTGATGTGCCAAAAGCAAGAAAATAAAAGCTTCTATGAAGAGGAAAACCACTTAGCAGTACTAACAACATGAATAAGCAGTTTGGCATTATGAATTCTCACCGATGCTATAGCAGCCTTTCACATATGCTACATATTAACAATGCAGCTTTTTGCTTTAAAAGAAAAAACACACAATCACCTGAACATAATAGAGAAGATCTTCCTATAAGAAGACAAAGAAAACCTATAAAATCTTCCCTCTTCCCCCTGAGAATCATCAGAGCTACAAAAAGTACCCACAGATATACAAATACAGATTTTCCAAAAGATTGTATAAGTACAGGGATGCCCGCACCTGTCATGGCAGCACTGTGGCATTCAGCAGGATTATTGGCTAGGACTATAGACATTCCTGGGCCATGCTGTGGGTGCAGGAAATGTAAATCAGGCATCACCATTTCTATGTCTACAAGACCTAATCTTAAAGTTGAATCAAAGTGATTGTCGTTTTTTTTTTTTTTTTTTTAAATAACAAACATGTCATACCTACCTCCACTGTGCAGCTCGTTTTGCACAGAGTGGCCCCAAACCTCCTTTTCTGGGGGCTCTCTCGGGTCTTCCCCACATCAGATAACCCCCTAGGAAGCGCGCTCCCGAGTCCAGCATTTGCGTCCATAGACACGAATGCCAGACTCAGCCCCGCCCCCCGGCACCAGTGTCATTGGATTTGATTGACTGCAGCAGGAGCCAATGGCTGCGCTGCTATCAATCTAGCCAATCAGGACATGAGACACCGGCTAGAGCATGTGTGCTCATCCCCGGCGCCTGAAAGAGGGTTCAGGTAAGTAAAAACGGGGCACTGGGGGGGGGGGGGGGGGGGCTGCTGCACTGCAAGAGGTTTTTCACCTCAATGCATTGAGGTGAAAAAACACAAGGGTTTACAACCCCTTTAAACCTTCCTATCCGTAACAGCCAAGGAAGCTGCCATCCTAGCCGCTGATGATATGCAGTTGCAATGGTGCTGCACATGTGATCAGGTATGGCACTAACCATTTGATGGCTTGAAGCAACTGTGACTGTTATTTACGGTATTGCCTTAAATTCAACTGTTTTGGGAAACCAATTTCCCAAAACAGAAAGAAAGATAAATTCATTTCAGTGAATGTGTTAATTTCCATCCATCTGAGCAATGCGAGAGAGAAATCATAAAGCAATCGCTGTACAACACCACTAAGCAGGAAGCACGGTCTGACTGCCCTCCGATTGCACAGAATTACAGTGATTTCATAAAGTATTCAGACTCCCTTCACTTTTTTCAATGTTATGTTGCAGTCCAAAACTACAGTTGAGTAATTAGATAGCAAACGTGTCAAAATTGCTTGCGTATGTGAAATGGTGAACATCTATGGTGCCAAAAATTCTGCACAGGCAATGCTTTAAAAGCCTTTATTAGTTATTGCTTTAGGCTGGTTTCACACAGGCTTTGTCCGTAGTCCACATCTGTCTGCTCAGCAGGGAATCCCCCAGTGAGCAAGCAGACAACAGACAGTTGTTGTTTAACTATCTTTTTCTCATTAATCTACACCCAGTACCCCATAACAAAATGAAAAACAGAATTTTATAATTGTTTGCAAATGTATGAAAAAGGAAAAACTGAACTATCAGATTGGCTTAAGTATTCGGACCCTTTGCAACAACACTTGAAATTTAATCCAGGCGCCTCGCATTTCTCTTGATCGTTGCCGAAATGTTTCTACACCTTGGAGTCCACCTGTGGTAAATTACGTAAATAGATTGGACATGATTTGGAAAGGCACACATCTCTCTAGAAAAGATCTCACAGCTGACAATGTATACTGTATCAGAGCAAAGGCCTGAGGTCAAAAGGAACTGTCTGCAGAGCTCAGATACTGGATTATTGCAAGGCACAAATCTGGGGAAGGCTACAAAAAAAATAAAAATAATAATAATAATAATAATAAAAGAATTCTGTTGCACTGAAGGTTCCCAAGAGCACAGTGGCCTCCATAATTCTTAACTAGAAAAAGTTTGGCACAAACAGGACTCTTCCAAGAGCTGGTCTTCTGGCCCAACTGAGCAATTAGGAAAGAATCAAAGTGTAACAGCACTGAAAGCTGAAAATTTGCCTGGGCAGGAAGGGGTTGAAAGTGTCCAGTATTAAAGTGGTTACTAAATTCATAGACATTCCTTAAATTTGGCTTTCACTTTGTCGTGGGGTACTGAGTGTAGATCACCACAGGGTCGCTTTTACAAAATAGGTCCCCTGTAAAAGAAGCTTTTATATACTTGCCTTTCTGGTGGTCTGTGTATGAAAAGCCGCTGCATCGTTCTCCAGCTGCTATTTGACTGATGAGGCGAATGCCTGTTTCTCCCACCGGCCGCTGTGGTTCCTCCCACCAGCTCCTGTGTTCCGTTATCACACACAAACTGTCAGGAGGAACCACAGCGGATTGACAGGGAGAAGCTACCAGAAGTGTAGAATCTTGCAGTGAGTGAGGAGCGAAAATGCGCTCTTTAATACATATGCCCCCAGAAATGCGAGTATATAAAAACATTTTACAGGTGACCTATTTTTAAAAAATGACCCTATGGTGACAGGGACACCTTAAGGGTTTTTTTGTTTTTTTTTACACCACTATACCCAAGGCACCAGTGTGAAAGGGTACTTAGTCGAATACCAGGAAGGTCTATTTATTAAATTCCTCCTTTAATATAGTTTCTTTTTTTTGCTACTTCCTGTGTGAGCTGTGTTTACCTTTTCCACACCACAACGTGCCTGAAATAGGCCTCTCGTCAGTGCGGTATGGATTTTTTTTTTTAATTCAGCACTTTTTTTATTTTAATTTCATTTCATAACAATACAAGTTATACATTTAAGCATACATTTCATCCAACATGTGTATTAAATTAGCCGGTGCGCCACTGCATCGAGGGCATAAAGGGGACTCTCTGCGTTTCCACTTAAATAATTTCTCAGGTGTATAGTATGATATATGCGTAATAAAGATTTGTGTTAGTTTTTGAGTATCCGACAGTGATACCTTTGGGATCGCAGACAAGACCTCCGACCACTGAGCATCAGTCAGTGCTCCCAGGTCTCGCTCCATTGCTTCCTAGCCGGCACCTCTACCTCTTCCTCAAATTTTTTCTGCATTATCTCATAAATTTTAGATATAAATGAAAAGAACAGACTCTGAAGCCTCAAAGGCTTCGTTCACACAGGCTGTAGCAATGCGTGTGTAGTGCGAGAGCCGTGTTTACCTTTTCCACCGTGTGGCCGTAGAGTCAACCGCCTCACCAGTTGGAGCTCTGTATATCATTCCAAAACAGTTGTTCCACAAATCTCAGCCCCTGAGTTTGCCAAAACCCAAATCCCTCCAATCTCTGTACTTCCTCATAATTTGCGTTATTCCATATTGGTGTATAGGAGGTATAGCCAGCAATACTAGTAATCTTTTTTATTGCTAGCCATACCTTATTAAATAGTCCGCATGTTATGAATTTCTTATCTTTTTGAAAAGTTTTTGTCTCTAGTAGGGACATCAATGAGTATCCTTTACCCAGTGGGAGTAATAATGCTTGTATCGGATCATTCGCATCTACTTCTGTCCAGCCATAGAAATGCTGGGTTTGTGAGGCCAAAAAATAATTTTTTGGATGTGGAATAGCGAGTCCCCCCTCATCTTTGGCCAGCATTAAAGTTGTTAGTTTAATACGTGCATATTTTTTCTTCCAGATAAGTTCGCGAAAAAGCGATTCTATCCTTTTAAACCAAAATGCAGCTATCCACATGGGGCAGTTGTGAAAGATATATAATAATTGTGGGGCCCAGATCATCTTTATAAGATTTGCCCTTCCAATCACGGTTATCTTTGAGCCTAGTCAATAATGGTCTAAGGTTAAGGTCAATATAACACAAGCTTGATTGTATTCCTACTTTGTGAGTATAACACGGTTATGTGCCTTTAATAAATGGTTTGAGGTAACGCACTAGGCCTTTGGGCCCTCTTGTGTATATTTTCGCAGTGTTTGAAGGACCACCTGGTCTGAGAAAGGGCTGCATCGCTGAAACCATTACCCATCATAGTCCTGTTTGTGGAAGTCCTGGGATTGAGCGCTGGACAGCGTTTTTGGTTTATTTGGTTGCACGGCCCCAAATGCACACACTGGTTGCGTTCAGGGCCGAGCACCCACACAGAACTCAGATTGGGAGCAGGGTCTGTGTCTGTACAGCCACTGGGTCCCAATTGACATCAATAGACTGCCTGCATGGAGATGAGCACAACACTTGTGCATCCCCATGTGGGTAAACACAACGACAACGAATCATGCGGAGCAGACATTGATGATATGCCCTGTGTGAACAAGGCCTAATGATGGAAAACACCCTCAATGCTCCTAGTAGTAACCAGAGCTTTAGGTCAAATGATAGCGCTCTGGGTAGCATGGTTTATAACAGCAAGTTTAATTCACTGAAACCAACAATAATGTCATCCGGTAACGCTGACAAGTGCCCTATTGATGATCGTGCATAGTAATGATGGACGTAAAGTTCAGTACTGGCCTAGAGCTGGAGCTACAGAAACATATGATCGTTATGACGGGGGAAGAATTGTGAAATCTGTGCTGCATCCTTCACAGTCAGCAGACTATAAGCTCTAGTAGTAGGTGATGGTTGTAAAAACACAGACTACAGTGCGGCCTTCCCATCCTCCCCTGATACAAGAATAAAATGGAGCACAGGCTCTCTGCCACCTTCTTTTATCCAAATTTTCCACTCCTTTATGCTGCAATAAACAGGTCGCACATTATGTACTGCAGACATTTTTTTCCAGCATAGGAAAATAAGCTAAACACCTCAGCTTCTGCAGAGGAAATTCTTTTCTCACCAGGGGCCTGAAAATGTGTTTTCACAGGCCTGCAAAAAAACCAGGCCACTACCATGTACTGTGAAAAAAAGCTTAGTCTAGTCATAAAAACATGTTAACTCTGCCACTACCAAACAGCAAACAAGGCACTGCGACATGAGCGAGCAGACCGAACAGGATACAGTTATGGTCACTAGAATTTTCCTACATTAAAATAAAAAAATTATAAGAAAAATATGAGGGGGTGAAGAGTTTGTTTGCTAGTTACTTGGCTGTCATGTTAATCCAATGGATTCAGTACTTTGAGTCCCTGATCATAATAAAGCACACTATGACTTCATCGAATTGACTTCCCTGACTGCCAGATGACTAGTATTTTAGAGCCGTTGTCTTCCAACTGCAGTCCTTTGCTTGCCTTTAACCTGCCATTAAAGTGTTTGTGAAACTTTGTTTCTTATAAAGTAAACATGTTATACTTACCTACTCTGTGCAAGGGTTTTGCACAGAACAGCCCCAATCCTCCTCTTCTGGGGTGCCCCACCGGCGCTCCTCCCCTTCATCGGGTGCCCCCTCGGAAAGCCGCTTTTCATGGGGGCACCTGTGCGGGCTCACTCCTGAGTCCTGCTGCTGTGTCCATTGGACAGACAGTGGAACTCGGCCCGGCCCCTGTGTCACAGGATTTGATTGACAGCAGTGGGAGACAATGGCTCCTGCTGCCATCAATCTGTCCAATGGAGGAGAGAGGCAGTGGCGGGAGCCGCTGCACTCGTGCACATCGCTATATCGGATCGGGCTCAGGCAAGAAAGGGGGGGGGGGGTTTGGGGGAGCTGCTGCAGCACAGAATGTTTTTTCAACTTAATGCATAAAATGCATTATGGTGAAAAATCTTGAGTCTTTACAACCACTTTAAGGCATTATCCCTGCCACTGACCACAATGGGCCACTAGGTCTTCCACCAACACCAAAGATAGAGCACTATTCCTCCCACTGACACCAACGATGGAGCACTATTCCTTCCACTGACACCAACAATGGAGCACTATTCCTTCCACTGACACCAACGATGGAGCACTATTCCTTCCACTGACACCAACAATGGAGCACTATTCCTTCCACTGACACCAACAATGGGGCACTATTCCTCCCACTCACCAACAATGGGGCACTATTCCTCCCACTGACACTAACTATTTCTCTCCCTAATACCAAAGATAGGCATTGTTTACCCCAACTGGGCCCCCCTAAAGTCTGCTAGCAAAATGTTTAAAATGTACACTGCCTTCACTACATGTGCAGTACACGGTCACGGCATCTGAAAAAAGCCAGACTTTGTCCAAGCAAAGTGATGATGCAACTCCAGTGTGCAGACACAGAGCATTAGCAGCTGCTCAATGACCAAAAAAAGGAAGATGGAGTCCAAAAGAAGAATCCCAGACAATGGCAGCAATAGTAACTGCACAGCTGTCATTGATGAAAAAAAAAAAAAAGGGCCAGCTCAATTCTTTTCTGTCAAACAGTAAAACAAGCCCTCGCTGATCTTCTGTATTCTGGGGAAGAATTTCTCCATAGTACACACAAGTGAACAGCAAAAGCACTGAAGTAACACTGCAGCTCCCTCTGCTCTGCCTCCTAGAGCTCCTGCTTTGTAATGACTACCAGGTCACTGCTGGGAGGGGGAAGCTATATTGTCTCAGAAAACAACTTCCGAGCTTCTATCATGCATATTGCACAGTACTTGCACAGTTGCAATATTGCACAGTATTTGCAGCTTGAGGGGTCAGTTAGGGCTTGCACTAAAAATGAAAATATTTGAATAACCATAGATTGGACACAGATTCACTTTAAAACATGTAGCCCAGAATCCATAGGCAGTTTTGTAGACACTAATAGGTATTCCGGTGTCGGTTTGTGTGAAAAATGTCAATAACAGGTACATAAATCTATTATTGCAGCCGCTGGTGTGTTGCAGTGCTGATGCACCGACACCAGTGACCCCCACACTTTTACAAAACAAAAATTTGGCCAAAATGTTTGTTGTTCAGATTAAGAATAGTAACAAAATAACAGATTATCCAAATTCAAAAATGAATTGCAATAGGAAGAAGAAGAAGAAGAAGAAGAAGAAGAAGAAGAAGAAGAAGAAGAAGAAGAAGAAGAAGAAGAAGAAGAAGAAGAAGAAGAAGAAGAAGAAGAAGAAGAAGAAGAAGAAGAAGAAGAAGAAGAAGAAGAAGAAGAAGAAGAAGAAGAAGAAGAAAGAAGAAGAAGAAGAAGAAGAAGAAGAAGAAGAAGAAGAAGAAGAAGAAGAAGAAGAAGAAGAAGAAGAAGAAGAAGAAGAAGAAGAAGAAGAAGAAGAAGAAGAAGAAGAAGAAGAAGAAGAAGAAGAAGAAGAAGAAGAAGAAGAAGAAGAAGAAGAAGAAGAAGAAGAAGAAGAAGTAAGAAGAAGAAGAAGAAGAAGAAGAAGAAGAAGAAGAAGAAGAAGAAGAAGAAGAAGAAGATGAAGAAGAAGAAGAAGAAGAAGAAGAAGAAGAAAGAAGAAGAAGAAGAAGAAGAAGAAGAAGAAGAAGAAGAAAGAAGAAAGAAGAAGAAAAAGAAGAAAGAAGGAAGAAGCTTTCACAATGCTTCATTGTAAAAATGCAGCAAAAACATATATGCATATTTGCTGCAGTGTGTTGCATTTTTGATGAATAGAATAGTATAGAACAGATTAAAATAGAATAAAATATGAAATAAATGAACATAATATAATAAAAACAGAATTGAAAAAAAAAATTGAATAGAAAGAAATGGAACAGAATAGAAAAGAATACAATAGAATTGAAAGAAATAGAATATAGAAATTTAATAAAAAAAATAGGATAGAATAGAATAAAATATAATAGAACAAAAAAAAGAATAGAATAGGATGAAACAGAATAGAATAAATTAGAATAGAATAAATTAGAATGAATATAGCAGTCTTCCGAAATTCAAGTATACAAAACAAATTCCCAAAATTTGAATTATTAACTTAACGAACGAATCTTAAATTAACATTTTTCTGTCCTGCACATCTCTAGTACACATCACTTTGTGAATACATTACACGTTGCTTCCACACATTTGCTTTGCAAACTATTTTCTTATTTCATTTTCTTATTTCATCCTTGCACATGAACAGTTCTGATCTACATAAAAGTGGAAAATAGTCTAGGGCTGGAAGACCGTTTTCTGCACAGAAGGAAAAGTGCAATGCGGTTTAAGCGAGCTCATATTTTATTATAGCAGCGATTACCAGAAAAACTTGTAAATGCCGGGGCCGGACTTAGACGGCTTAAATTTTGTCCAGTTCCCGCTAACTCAGTTGATATTCAAGCTGTGGGGGGGGGGGGGGGGGGGGGGGGGCTTAAGCATCACCCAGCTCTACAAAAGTGAATTTAAAAACAGGGACTGCATCCCCATAGATGTAATCACTGTTCAGCGGCACCATAGTATTCAGGTAGCCGCAGGTTCCATGGCTGCCCAAATACAATAACCAAAAGAGACTCCTCCCTCTACACTACTCAGTGGGACGAATAAGAAAAAATTGAGCCATGTAGCATAGAGCAAGAGGTCGTATTAATGCCCCATGCACACCGGACGTTTTAGCCTATAGGGGTTGCTCCAGCACTTAGTAAATGAGCAGAAGCTCTGCTGACTTCCATCATCCAATCATGTTCAAGCAAAAATGCTGTTTTTTCCACTTGCATGAGATTGGGTATTCTTTACAAAGTGAAGCTTCCCCTCATTTACGAAGCTCTGGAGCAATTGCACTTTGCAAAGTGCACAGTCTAGTTGCCTTTAGTAAATTAACCCTTGTGTGTCAATGCACACAGAGTGTTAAGGGGCAGGGGCTTTTAGAGGCAGAAAAAAAAACAAAAAAAAAAAAAAAACTGCCAATACATCCAGGAGCAGCAGAATTCCAAATGACAGATTTTCTAATGATTTTTTCGGCTAGTGTATGGCCAGCATTAGTCTACCAAGGTACAGAAAAAATAACATTTTTCCCCGCACATATGATTGGGTAATAAAGATGAACACGGCTTTGGCATATTTACTGTCCTTTACATTGCAAAGTAAACATTCTCCATGCTAGTAATCCCATCCCAAAGATCACACTGGGATTGGACTGAAATGGAGGCAAGGGTCAATTTCATCAGGCAAGGTTGTACTTGTGATGTATGAAATAGAGTTACGATAATGCGTATTTGTTCATGGTCAGGCCAAGGTTAGGAAAAAAGCGTGCTTCTCGCGTGTCCTCTAAAATCTCTTCAGTCTTTTTCCTTGTTTAAAACAAGGTAAACCTACTCAACGTTTGATCATGTGATCATTTAGTATTTTTTAAGCTATTATTTTTTTAATAGTAATAAATAATGGTAAAAAAAAATCCACATCACCTGACTTATTTCCATACTGATTTTTCCTGATAAATGTAAATTGCCAACAGTAAATGAGAAATGGGAAAAGTACAGCCTTTTAAATACATTTTTGCACAAATGAAAAAGGGCATTGTTGCTGTAAATAATGTTATCAATTTACTTAAGGCTGGATTCATAGTGTTGCCATGCATTACCTGCTATGTGTATAGGCAACCTATATTATTTGACTAAGCTGCCTAATGGACTACAAAGGTGCGTGCACTATTATTTAGAACACAGCGAGCCACCACGCAAGGTAACATGGTAGTGCATGTTATGGTGCACTGGGGTGGAATTCAGAATAAATGGCATTAAGAGAGCACTGATGCACATAACATGCACTGTAGTAACAGGCATGTTACCACAGCACAGCAGGGGTGAAACCAGTCCTAGGGCTCATTCACATCTGTGGCAACCCTTGCCACTCTTGATAGAATACTTATCAGCAATGTGTCGCCTACTCACCACTTAAAGTGGTTGTAAACCTCAGACATGAATTATGAGCAAAGCATATCCCTCTATAGTGTGTGCTTGTCTCAATCCAGAACACCAAGTGTCATTTCTGTCTGTTGCTTCCTTCCTCTGCTATAAACACGAGTCACGTCTGACACCAAGAGAAAAAAAGGTGACAGGGGAGGGAGCTCCAGCAGGTTGACAGCCTCAGCTCTGTTCCTGTGTGCTGTGTGGGAGGGGGGGGGGGTATGTCCCTTCCCTCCAATCAGCTTTTAGAGCTCTCCTCACTGAGCTCTGCAGAGTGTTAATTCTGACCTCTGCCCCCTTTTTTCTGAAAACTCAGACAAGCTTTATAAATCCTGGACTTTGAAAAGATGTAGCGAAGAGATGACTGCAAGTAAACAGGTACAACTTATGTAGGAGGATTTGTTTAATCTCTGCATCTCCGGAGGCTTGTCACTTCACTGGGTATGGGATAGAAGTTTACAATCACTTTAATTGAATTCTGTAAATGCTGAACCACCAGCCATATCATTTTCAATATCTCTGTTCAACGTGTTTGCTAAGAACCACATCTAAAAATTGCAGTGCGGTGGCACACACACACGTTGAATTGGAAGAACGGGTGTCTTTATTTACAGTACCAACTATGTAATTGCGTACATTGCGCACAGTTGCTGGTCAGGTGAGACTTGTCCCCAATAGACTTGCGTGGGTTGCATTCAACTGCAATAACGCCCACCAATGTGACATGCCTTTAAATTTTTTCTGCGGCCACAAAGCACGGCGTCGGGCCCGCAGCATCAAGCCACGAGTGGCTGCCTGCCCTCGTTCAGGTGGGCAGTAAAACGGCAGCTCAACAGCCTAGTTTTACCTTCCCCTTAGCCACACGTGTAAACAGACCCTTTATTAAAACATTTTTAATGTTTTGCTTCTTTAAATACTTGTATCTCAGAAAAAATTCAACCTGCACCAAGGACTTTACAACACTGTACAAAGAATAAAAAAAAAAAAAAAAAAAAAAAAGATTTTTGCTAGCACACGTTTGGTTGATTGAGGTTAACCGAGCGTTCTGTTATTTACCAAGCTTGGGAAACATTAGTGAACAGTCTCCATTCCTTTAGTAAATCAGTCCTCAAGAGTTTACCCCAACCACTAAAATTTCATAAGCGTTAACATTTTAAGCTAGGTTCACGGTTGTGCTTCTGCATTTTCCTTTTTTTTTTTTTTTATGTCCCGTAATCATTTTCATGCATTATTCATTCGCCTTTCATGTGCTCCTATTAAAGTCTTTGTTGCCCCCACCAAAAAATAAAAAAAAAATAAAACACCTGAGTGAATCGAAGGGCATTCCCAAAGTGCTTCAACGCTTGACACTCAGATTTCCATGTTATTCTGTTGTGACCATACACATCTGAGCAATGTGCTGAAAAAAGGAGAGCCGAGGGGCTGCAGATGGGCAGACGAGAGCCGAGGGCTGCAGATGGGCAGACGAGAGCCGAGGGCTGCAGATGGGCAGACGAGAGCCGAGGGGGGCAGAGGAGGTCTGGGTGAGGGCGGAGATAGGAGGAGACGGACGGAAACCCATCTGTCATTGAAAACTATTATATATTTAATTATAGTAAATATATCCTGCTCATTTCTGCATGTGTCCTATGGCTTTTCTGTCCTTTGTGTATACAGTAGTTACCATAGCAGTGGCAGCGAACTTCCGCTGCTATAGCGACACGCACTGAGAGGGCTGAGAGCACTTTCTCTTTATTGCGCATGTGCTGGCGCGAGAAATGCCTTACAGGGCATGCACCTCCAGCCCTTTGTGTACATGTTGCTATAGCAGCCACAGAAGCAGTTTGCTGCCGCTGCTATAGCAATTAGTTTGCATAGGGCTGGAAGCGATGTGCTTAGTGCGCAGGCACAACCAGACAACACTTTACTGCGCATGTGCGAGACTTAGCTGGGCGTAGAACGAAGACCAAGAAGAGAGCGGCCAGGGCTTCCTTTGCCCAAAGTTAAAAAGGGCGAATATAAGAACAGAGTATGCAAGAAAAAGGGACATTTTTATTTATTTTTTTTAAATATGAAGAGTACAGATTATTGGGGAAAAAGATACCCAATTATGATTTCTGATATTTCTACGGCACAATGCTGTGTTTTTGGAACGTAATCAGCTTTGCCTGCAGCTTTTTAATGCCATTTTAAAACTAAATTTTAAAAAAATGAACTTATTGCATTGCCCTCCGTAGTCTTGCTTTACGCTGGATTCACACCTATGCATTTTTAGTGCTTTTTGCATTTTGCAGATTTGCACTACAGTCCATTTAACATTGTTTCCTATGGAACACGTTCTGTAGTGCAAATCTGAAAATGCAAAAAGCACTAAAAATGCATAGGTGTGAATCCAGCCTTAATGGTTATTTAAGAGCTCATCACTGTGCAAAAAACACAGGTTTTGGATAGCGTGTAACGTGATGATATATGTACAATACAAGAGCTCAGGGGGCATCATAATGGAAGTGGCCTGAATGGTGGAAAATACACTTATAGTGGCTAAAACATTGTATACAGAGGCCAGAGCTCTACATTTGAGCACAAATCATGCAGAGGGTTAATATAAAAGGTTTGCTGCTAGTGCCTTTGACTATCTTGCAGCTCCTATGTGTACGACCGCAACATACAGGGATATACAACGTAATACTGACATATAATCACACACATCGGTTGGACTTGTGTCTTTTTTCAACCTCGCCTACTATGTAACTATACATACCATCATACAGGTTATCAGTTGTTGCATAACCACAGCAACTCAATCATACTGTCACCAGCATAGCTGCACTTTGACAGTATCTGGAAAGCACCTGTTCTAATGAACTGCTGCCACAGCAATCTTCCAGTATACTGCTTTAGACTGGATATAGCGCACACCAGCTCTCACGGGTTTCATTATTTACCGATAGGAAAATTACAGTTCCTCAATAGGAAAAGATTCTTGAACAAATGCTTACTTTTTCTGATGACTCTTAAGGGCTTTAGACTATAATATATGACAATGGTAACCATCTGCTGCAGGGTTTCCATACATGCCCTTACCCAGCTAAAACACAAGGCTATTAATTCCTCACATAGTGCAGTACTTCATTATTTTTTTTTATTTTTTTTTTTTAATTCCCCCCATATGTATACAGCATTGACATAGTACAGTATGTATTAAATAGCCCATAGAAACATTTGCCATCAGTTTATGACATATAAAATGAGCACTCTTGGTTGCGCGGTGCAGCCCAGAAACTACAATTAAAGCTGGCCACACTTTTTTTTTTTTTTACGAAAGTCGTAACTAAGATTTTTCTTTCGAATTTCGCACCCCTAATGGGCTGCAACAACAGACCTTTTTTGTGCGGCCTTCGAATTTGAGTGATCGGGTGTGTTGAAAATTTGTGAAAAAAAAAAAAAAAGATTTCTAATCAATGATGGGGGTATCGTGCGAGAAATATAAATCGAAAAAAGGAAATGTGCATGAACTGTGACCTGGAAAGAAAAGAAGATTCCGGGCCATGAAAATTATTTTCTGTAGCAACATGCGGTAAAATTGGTTGGTCGAATTCTGAAATCAATGGTGGTGTCATAAGATCACAAAACACACAAAAATTTCTGATTTTCAAAAGAAAATTCTTTTGGAATTCAACTGGAATTTACCAGTTTCAAAAAACAGTTTCCATTTTTTTTACCATTGGTTGTGCTCTCAACTAAACTGTCAAAACCATCCAATTGCTGTTGTCATAACTGATCACATGTGCAGCACATATTTACATATAGTGCCTTCCATAAAGCAAACGTGTTACTTTGCCAAGCAGTTACATATGAATAGATCCCCTGACCAACCCTGGACACAAGCAGTGTGCACCCAGAGATGACGTTGCTGACGATGCCGAGTCTCTGGCCATAGCACTGAGTGCCGCTGGGTCCACAAGCAGCTTTGAGCCATTTGCTTGTGTGAATGTAGCCTTAAATCAGGATACACACGCATAGTTTTTTTTTTTTTTTCATTCAACCACCCAATCAGAATACACTGATCAGTGCTGCAGCCATTTGGTTTTCCAGCACTACTGTTCAACAGAAGCGTGTCCAATGGAACAGACAGCAGTACACGTACCAAAACGTGTCTGGTTCCTGCTAAACCGACCAAATTTTGGCACTTTTTACCCAGCTTAGCTCTTTCCAACCTCTATCTAAATGGTCTTCTTTATGAACATATAGCTTATAAGTTTGCTCTCCCAGTTATTTATTATTTCTGCATTCCCTGGTAAGTATATCCAGAAAGATTACCATGACGTACACTAAAACAAACCAAATACCCTCCATTAAACCAGTGTGAGACGCATTGAGCCTTCTTAAAACAGAAGAGATCTGCTTATCTCACATCCATCACAAATCCAAAAATGAAGGGCTTTAGGCTCCTTTCACACTTGTGCGACCTGGGATATTACTTGTGAGACCCCAAGTCGCAGGACATGTGAAATTTGATGTACGAGACCTGTTCCTACTGACGCTACAAAAGTCGCTGCGACTTCAGAAAAGGTTCCTGCGCTACTTTGGTCCGACTTGGTGTGACTTTGTGTCAGAGAATGTAAAGTCAGATCAAAGTCGAACCAAAAGTCACATCAAAGTTGTGCTGAAAATTGTGTGACTTTGGAGATGCACTAATGTAAAAAGGACAAAGGAATAGATTGCTGGGCCCTGGGGTGGCAATCAAAAACACCCAAATATAAATGTGCCACATCCTAGATAATTGTCAAAAAAAAAATTTTTACAAAATTTATTGAAATGCGTGCCTATAAAGTCCATCCCCTTTCTTTTTTCTTCGGAAAATTTTTTTTTGCTAATGTAAAAAGGAGCCTTATTCTCAATTTAGTACAATGGATGGGGCCATGCAAGTTGTTACTTTATGGCCCTGGGCAAAATAAAATCCCTGAACTGCTGGGTTGTAGCACAGATCCAGCCTAACATTATAGAATTATTAATTCCAAAAGTACATTCACTGGTACTCAGGCTACAACAAGGCAGTTAAAAGACACAAATCCACTTTAAATAAAAAGGAGGTTTTCTTTTATGGAAACGGTGGACATGCAGTTTATTTGTGGTGTGAGCATGCCAACTAAAGCTGGCAAATGTGTTTGAACATGCTTTTTACCCATTTTCAAATTTTTCTTCTTATTTTTTATTTTTTTCTAAATTTAAAAAAAGTCAGACCTTATGAGGGTTGCAGGTGTTAGGAAGTGTAACTTTCCTTGTCGGAGAGGAAAATCCCTCCTCATACTTTGGTGAAAATGGAGTATGCTTGCCATTTAGAAGCTGGTTCCTTTTCACTGGAAAACAACGCTACCATACCACATTGTCACAGGGCAGGACATGTCACATTAGCATTTAAATTATATATTCTAACTTTACCTTCAAATTATCCTTTACATTACTGGGGGCAGCTAAAAGATCATTGTACCAATATACAGTAGAAGGAAGGGTGGTACAATCATCCACTGTTTAAATGTTGCGTCCCCACTGTTTTTATGTGCCGTATATACTCGAGTATAAGCCAAGTTTTTCAGCACATTTTATTGTGCTGAAAGTGCCCCCCTCGGCTTATACTTGAGTCAAGCATTTTTCTGCAGCAGAAAATGACATTTTCCGACTCGACTTTGGGGCCCCCTATCTCGGGGCCTCTTGGTGCTAGGAACCAACGCTACAACATATCCAAAGATAGGGTTCCTAGCACTAAGTGGCCCCGAGATACGGGGCCCCAAAGTCGGTTCGGAAAATGTAATTCTCTGCTGCAAAAAAGTGCTTGACATTTTCCGAACCGGCTTTGGGGCCCTGTATCTTGGGCCACTTGGTAATAGGAACCCCATCATTGGATATGTTGTAGTGCTAGTTCGACTGAGTTTGCATACCAAATTTGGGGTTCCTAGCACCAAGTGGCCCCAAGATACGGGGCCCCAAAGTTGGTCAACTGTGTTCATCTGCAGCAATGTTGTTATTTCAGGACCCTTTGGGTCCAGAGACCCCAAATTTGGCTGCAGATAGGGGGCATCTAGGAACCCTTAAATACCAAGTTTGAAGTTTGGGGGACCTATGGCTGCAAATGGGCACAGTGAGGCATGCAAATGGGCATTGTTGACCCACTTTTCCACTTACAGTAGCTGCGAATTTCTCACCCTAGGCTTATACTGGAGTCAATACGTTTTCAATTTTTTTGTGGTAAAATTAGGTGCCTCGGCTTATATTCGGGTCGGCCTATACTCAAGTATATACGGTATACATTTACTAATAAATTTTAATGTTAAAGCTTTTTTCCAAGTGGTCACATGACGGCAAAGCTTAGCAAGTAAGTTTTTCTGTGCGGCTGGTTGGCCTGAATTCTTTCAGGGTCAACATCACCTTTGAACTATGCAAGCCGGTGGGAGGACGTCACTACACTAAGGATTCAACCCTGCACATTTCAAAATCACAAAAATAACCAAAGCAAATCAAGTATTTCTAATATGTTTTTTCCCCCTTCATTGTTTCCATTAAAAATAAAAAATAAAACTGGATGGTGGTAGGTTGTATTGATCAATTCAAACAAGTGGTGGTTGCAATTTCCTGAAAATGGCAGCGAGTATGGCCAGCTAAAAAGGTATGAAACGATGCTTGCCAGAAACACACGTTGTCAGCCAGATCTAGTAACGATCTTTACATATACATGTAGCAGTAGAAGTCCCCAGCTGACCCTTTGTGGGTGAAATCAGGACTGGCTGGTCTTAGCGGACTGTTATTGCCTCCTCCAAGAAAAGGCCAGCATGGATTGCAGTCTGGTTGCATGGCTCCATTACTCCTCCATGAACATCATGTGGGGGGAAAGGGAGCGATGTCACAGCTCACCAAGTGACTGCTGCCACTTGTAAAGATAGAAGCCTGCAGAGGAAGTCTTCCACTACTTGCTTCCTCTGCCATGCTCTGCATTAGACAGACAATACCAACAGTCAGAGCTGCAGAGGAAATGGATGGTGTAAGACTTTCTCTGCTGGCTTCTGTGTTCACAAGTGACAATGCAACTTCCTCAGCAGTATCCAGTGCTCACCAACCACGAAGAAGAGGATAGGAGGTAAAAATTTACATATGCTACACCACTCCGCTTCCTGTCCTTCATATCACGCTGCTTGTAAACTCCTCTTGCTTTCAGCAGCCGGGCTACTGGCACCACCACATTTAACACCACACTGGCAAGTGCATAATACAGCTTTGTTGGGCAGCGACCAAATGTATTGGGACCGGTCTAGGAGTCAGGACAGAGTGCCAGGGTTAGCCTTTCTCCAGTACCAGAAAGCAATCAAGTTCCCACTTGAACTTCAAGCAGTTCTGGAACATTTTTATGCATTTTAAAGCTTGAGAGTTTTTGTTTTAGCCAATGGAAAGCTAGTTACCAGGAAGAGAGGCAAGAAACCACATTTTTTCACATATGCTGCGATGTATGAAGTTGCAGCACAGTGGTGTGGACTTTTCAGGGTTAAAACAGGCGGTGAGGTGCTTCAAAGCCTACTGTCAACTGCCCACTGAAAAGTGATCTACCATGGACTGATTTTCAAAGTGGTGGCAAGGGCTGCCGCAACTGTAAACGTAGAGTGGAGCAGCACCAGAGTTGTCTGCAAATAAACATGCACTCTCGTAGGATATGAACATTCATGTTTTATACTTCCATTCAGGTAGTAAAAGCTTTATTCAGTGGTTGCATCGTTTGTCCACTGCCCACTATATTCTATCTATTGTCTGATAGGGCTACTAAGCTTGTATATCATCGTTCTGGCAGAGGATATGCAACATGAAGAATGTAGACAAAGACAATCTAGCAAAGATTCACATTGACAAAAATTGACATATTACTATTGGCAGAGGAAATTTATCTTTAATGATCTTTCAAGGATGATAAAAAAAAAAAAAAAGTGCCTAGACTTGATAACAGATACAAAAGCCGATCTGTCTCTGTCTTCAGAAATGATTCAATGAGAAGTGCAATTCCTAAAGCAAGCAAGACAGACTATGAAGCCCTACAGTGAGTTAAATATGCAAATACAAATCTGGCAATGGTACCTACATTTGATAGTGGTCAAATATTTGCTGGCACATTTCACCCACTAAAGAAGATTTTATACAAAAGATATTTCTAAAAATATGCACATAAGCAGAACTTCATCTGAAAAAAGGGGAGCTCCCATCATATCCAATACAACCCTGTTGTATAGCGCCAACAGTTTACACAGCGCTTTACAATGTAGAGGGGGGACAGTACAAGTACAAAACAGTTAAATACAGAGGGAATAGGAGTACATCATCTTTTATATTTTACAAAAAAATTGTAGTGTGCTTGTGGGCACCAAATCGCATGGTACCGCAAGACTATGCGATTTGGTTTAGTGCGTTTTTAAAAGTAGTGCAAGCACTACTTTTTGCTCAGTCTGGTGCATTTTTACAGGCCATTCAAATAAAATGGGCTGTCAAAACACACACGTTTCCCCATGCGAGTCCAGCGTGACCTGGCCCTTAGACTTCCTGCACAGTTGCTGTAACAGAAAACTAAGGGGCAAGACTAACTGGAAGGTTATTAGTAAAAAATGTTTGATAAAAACAGCAAATCTATTTCTGTGACTTTAATTGGTCTTTTATTATTTCAATGAATTTATAATAGTGAACTTAAGCACACTGGTCCAACCCTGACAGCAAAAAAATGGGGAGGACAAAGAATATTAAATGTAAATAATATAAAATGTGTATTTTTTTTTTTGTGTGCAACTCATCATCGGCTATATAAACTATCTCTACATAAACCCCATAATCACTGGCCACAGACTGCAGAATTACATTTAGCTTTTGCTGGAGAGGAAATGATACCTGGAGCAAGATTAAATCTTCCAGCCCTCTATATGAAAAATTCTGATGGAAGCTTGCTATACTGTCATATGCTATACTCTTGCAGAATAAAAACAAATATAGAACAATTCATATACACGGCTAGCGCTAAAAAGGCACAGTACCAGACAAAAACACTGTAAAGCAATAACTTTTTTTCAAACAAAAAAAAGCATAATTGCATATTTTTTCCTGTGAAGTCAGTGTTTGGTCCTCTACATCAGCGGTCCCCAACCTTTTTGGCACCGAGGATCGGCTACATGGAAGAAAATGATGCCAAGGCCCGGGGTGGGGGTATCAATGCGGGTTTTCGCAGGAAATTTGTCGGGGCAATGGCTGGTGTTGCTTGGTGATTGATATGGTGTCAGGATGATTGAAGCGCATTATTTCTATTATTACATTGTAATTTCAAATTAAATAGTTCAACTCGCCATAATTCAGGATCAGTGGGAGCCCTGAGCATGTCACTTGCCACTGTCACCTACCACCAGATGCAGCTGGTCACTTGCCACCAGACACAGCTTGTCACGCCACCTGCCTTCAGAAGCAGCTTATCACTTGCCATGTCACCTGCAACCAGATGCAGTACGCCACGTGTACATGTACGCTCTTTGCTGCCCACAGCTGCACAGTGAGGGCGGAACAGCAGTGATGCAGGGAGGGAGGTGAGAGATATCTCTCTCTGCTCTCTCATCTGCCCGCCCGCTGGCTTGGTCGGCTTTCTCATTCTGCCTGCCGGCCTGGCTGCAGAGAGGCCAAAGCCCGGTGGTTGGTGACCCCTGCTCTATGACATATGGCTTCTTGCAAAAAATAAACCCCAGCTGGTCAACAGCATGGTCACTTAAATGTATGTACTATCATATTTGCTGCACATTATAATTGTTTTAGATGTATATAGAACTTTTTTTTTTTGATACTTTGGTGTTGATATTTAGTACAAGAGACTTATTTTGGTGCGCTGCACTGTTTTATATTTATTTATGCTATTGATGAGTGTTGCAATTTCACTTAAAGTGGTTGTAAACCCTTACAAACCACTTTGGTTTCAAAGATTTTTATTAGAACAAAATAGTCAACATTGGTTATTTTACAAGTATCTCACTGTGTAAATAATGTAACAATTACAAAACATCAGTAGTGCATCATTGTAAGTGCTATTAGCGCACGCTATTATAGAGTTTGAAGAGAAGGAGAGGTAGAGTAAGAGAAAGGGAGACATGGGGGGGGGGTGTAGAGGGGAGGGGGTGGAAAGAGCTTACAAACCACTTTGACCTACAGGTAAGCTTATAGATTAAGGCTTACCTGTAGGTCCAATAAATATCTCCTAAACCTACATGGTTTAGGAGATATAAAAAAAAAGGGGAGGAGGTATCGCTGTCTACGGCGCATGTGCCGTAGACAGCGGCACGCAGGCGCACTGAGCATGCCGAGATCACGGCGATATGCCGCTCTCGTGCGTGGGAGTGACGTCATTGCCGCTCCAGCGAATGACATCGCTGGAGCGGCGAGACCCGTAAGTCACTCCGGGATTGATGGCGGAGGTCGTGGACGATGGTCGCTTCGGGGGCTTCGTTCTCAGGTAAGTTATTCATAATGAGCTAGTATGCTATGCATACTAACTCATTATGCCTTTGCCTTGCAGGTTCAGTTTTTATTTTTATTTTTTGGAGGAGGCTTTACTTCCTCTTTAATTCATGTCAGCTGGCAGCATTATTATTATTTTTATTTCATATATTTAAGCACAGGATGTGTGTGTATATTGTGGTTGCGCTATTGATTTTACCATTTTAGATAGTTACATAGTCAGGTTGAAAAAAGACCCAAGTCCATCTAGTTCAACCATAAAAATTAATAAAAAATAATATCAAACAATCCCATATACCCAATCCTATACCCACAGTTGATCCAGAGGATGGAGAAAAACTCCAGCAAAGTATGACCAATTCTGCAGCAGGGGAAAAAAAATAATAAAAATTCCTTCCTGACCCCCAAGAGGCAATCAGATTTTCCCTGGATCAACTTTACTTATAAACGTTAGTACCCACTTATATTGTGTGCATTTAGGAAAGAATCCAGGCCTTTCTAAAAGCAATCTACTGAGCTGGCCAGAACCACCTCTGAAGGGAGTCTATTCCACATTTTCACAGCTTTTACTGTGAAGAAACCTTTCCATATTCCATATTTCCTCTAGGCGTATAAAGATATACAGTAGATAAAGTACCTGAGTAGTCAAACATTTTTTTGTATTTTTTTTTTTATTATAAAAGTAAAAAAGGGCAACTTAAAACGAGTGCGATATTTGACACAGTTTTTGATAAATAAAAATACATCAAGATCTGGTTGGATGGATGTAGTAGCAATTCTCAATGCATTCTCAAGGTGCTTATCAGATATTTTTAGCTCTAATTTTGCCCTTCGTGTGCTTCATCCTTGAAAATAGTTGCTCACAAATAGGAGTTGCAGAAAAACTGATGGCATGTATAAAGCGTGATATTTTTCTTTGAGAAGATAAAACTTGCAGTGCCTTAAAAAATTTCCACATTTTGCCATATTACAACCAAAAACCTAAATGTATTTTAGTGGGATTTTATGTAATAGACCAACACATAATTGTGAAGTGGAAAGAAAATAAAATGGTTTTCAATTTTTTTTTTTTACAAATAAATACCTGAAAAGTGTGGCATGCATTTGTATTCACTCCCCTTTTCTCCGATACCCCAAACTAAAATCTAGTGGTAACCAATTGCCTTCGGAAGACACCGAATTAGTAAATAGTGTAGACCTGTGTGTAATTTAATCTCAGCATAAATAGAGGTTTGTTAGAGAACCTTAGTGAATAAACAGCATCACAAAGGCCAATAAACACAAGAGACAGGTCAGTGATAAAGTTGTGGAGAAGTTTAAAGCAGGGTTAGGTTATAAAAAAATATCACAAGCTTTGAACATCTCATGGAGCACTGTTCAATCCATTATCTGAAAATGGAAAGAATATGGCACAACTGCAAACCTACCAAGACAAGGCTGTCCAGGCCGGGCAGGGATAGGATCAGAGAAGCAGTCAAGAGGCCCATGGTAACTCTGGAGGAGCTGCAGAGATCCACAGCTCAAGTGGGAGAATCTGTACACAGGACAACTATACGTCGTACACTATACAAATATGGCCTTCATGGAAGAGTGGCAAGAAGGAAGCCATTGTTGAACGAAAGCCATAAGAAGTCCTGTTTGCAGTGTGTGAGAAGCCATGTGGGGGACACAGCAAACATGTGAAAGAAGGTGCTCTGGTCAGATGAGACCAAAACTTAACTTTTTGGCCTAAAAGCAAAACCTAAACATACTATCCCCACCATAAAACATGGTGGTGGCAGCATCATGTTGTGGGGACAGGGAAGCTGGTCAGAGTTGATGGGAAGATAGTGGGAGCCAAATACAGGTCAATCTTAGAAGAAAACCTGTTAAGAGTCTGCAAAAGACTTGACTGGGGCGGAGGTTCACCTTCCAGCAGGACAACGACCCTAAACATACAGCCAGAACTACAATTGTAGTCCAACTAAAACCAATTGAGAATCTGTGGCAAGACTTGAAAATTGCTGTTCACGGACACTCTTCAGCCAATCAGACAGAGCTTGAGCTATTTTGCAAAGAATGGGCAAAAATGTGACTCTAGATGTGCAAAGCTGGTAGAAACATCCACAAACAGACTTGCAGCTGTGATTACAGTCAAAGGTGGTTCTAAAAGTATTGACTCAGAGGGGCTGAATACAAATGCGAGCCACACATTTCACAAATTTATTTGTAAAAAAAAAAAAAAAAAAAAAAAGGTGTAGATAACCCATTTATCATTTTCCTTCCACTTTACAATTATGTGTCACTTTGTGTTGGTCCATCACATAAAATCCCATTAAATTACATTTACGTTTTTGGATGCAACATGACAAAATGTGGAAAATGTCAAGGGGTATGAA
Organism: Lithobates sylvaticus; assembly: GCA_028564925.1. NCBI lineage: Eukaryota > Metazoa > Chordata > Amphibia > Anura > Ranidae > Lithobates > Lithobates sylvaticus. Next base: position 206,816,293 of record CM053029.1, on the reverse strand, counting down.
TACTTTTTCAAGGCAATGCAAGGGAATTTGCTTTATTCTTGCATTGGGCAACTCTGCGCAATGCTGCGGGTGTGAAGGAGCTTGAAGCATGTGTTACACACACCAGCAGCTACACGCTCCTGACCTGACCTTAGGCCCCTTTCACACTGAGGCGTTTAAGGCACTACAACGCAAAAAATAGCGCCTGAAAAAAAAACCGGCCCCATTCACTCACTGGAGCGGTGCGCTAGCAGGGCAGTCCAAAAAGTCCTGCTAGCAGCATCTTTGGAGTGAAGGAGCGGTGTATTCACCGCTCCTACCCATTGAAATCAAAGCGGGCGGTTTTAACCCTTTTTCGGCAGCTAGCGGGGGTTAAAACCGTACCACTAGCGGCCAAATACCACCGCTAGAACGACGGTAAAGCGGCGCTAAAAATAGCGCCTCTTTACCGCCGACGCCACTCCTGCCCCAGTGTGAAAGGGGCCTCACTCCCCTTCTGAGATAGGGCCCCGGACCCCTCAGGCCCCTCATCCAACCTTTTACTTACCTGAGCCCTCATTTGATCCAGGGCTGTGCACGTCTGCAGCTCTTCTGTACCTCACTTCCAGGTCTCGTTGGCTTTGTTGGGGCAATGGGAGCCATTGGCTAGGTCTTGTCCACAACATATTACTGGACAGGGAAGGAAAAGTAGAAGACTGATGAAATCTGTTACTCTGCCTTCTACTCCTGTCATAACGTTTGATAGCACGTGAACATTGCAGAACACCTGATACTGTGTGGAAGGATTGGACCTTTTATAAAACTCTTTATGGTTGTCTGTAGCTTTATTGGGGCGCTTTAATCTCCTATTTGTACTGGTGACCACTGTCATTGAGAAGGAACATGAAAGGAAATCCAAAATTTGAGTTGACCCCAGAACAAGGGATGAAGGTGAAATCTTCAAAGGCCTCTTGCACACAAGGGCATCTAGCTGCTATGCGCTTCGGAGGAACAGGTGCGGCATCCAGCCCTGCTGCCTGAAGGATGTCAAAGCCTATAGCAGGCTGCAGCAGAACGCTAAGTGGCACTTTTGTTTAGGGTCCGATGTGTTCAGGGAGGAATGCCTGAGCGTTCGTATCACTCGGTACAGCGTTCAGCCCTGCCCAGCCGCAGCCTGTCAGACTTTGACAGGCTGCAGGTATCGGATCTGGATGTTGTACCTGTCCCTCCCAGGCACACTAAAACCCTGCAAGAAATGCACACCCTACAAGGAGCCTAATGCCCCGTACACACGATTGGAAATTCTGCCAGCAAAAGTCAGATGAGAGCTTTTGATCGGAAAATGCGACTGTGTGTATGCTCCCTATGCTAGCTGACTTTTGCTGGTGGAATTCCAGCCAGCAAAAAAGAAGATTGAGAGCATGTTCTCAATTTTTCGATCGGAAAAAGTTCCGATCCATGCTCGGAAACAATTTGACGCATGCTCGGAAGCATTGAACTTCATTTTCTTGGCTCGTCATAGTGTTGTACGTCACCGTGTTCTTGACGGTCGAAAGTTCAGCAAACTTTTGTGTGACCGTGTGTATGCAAGCCAAGCTTGAGCGGAATTCCGTCGGAAAAACCATACAAGATTTTTTTGACGGAAATTCCGTTCGTGTGTACGCGGCATAAAGGGAACATCTCTCCAAGATAGGAATGCAAGTTTGATCGGGAGATTTTTTTTCTCACTTCCTGTTGGGTCTACCAGACAGAAAATGAAGGGGAATTTCTTGAAAGGCACACAGATAACAAAAAATAACCCAACAGGGAATTCAATCCTTTCCTATTTTATCCAAAATGAAAAAAAAAAAAAAAAAAACAAGTTTTGTCTATACACTTTAAAAATAGTGCTAGTCAACAATGGTCTGTGAAAAATAACTTCTAATGTGGGGAAAAAAAATAATTATGCTTGATATTAGAAAATGCATCAGTCATTTTGTACATTGAACAAATTGTCAGGGAAGTATGCCAAATCTTTGTCAGATAACACAATGACCTTGACGCACAATACCAACTTGCTCAAGCGGTCACACACAAAAACTAATGGGTTTATACAATACCTCAAAGAAGCCGAATGTAGTTCCGGGTAGCAACCAATCTTTCATTCACTTGACTTTGGTAAAGTCTAATTAGCTGCTGTTGGTCGCTACACTTTGCACATCATCACTGATCATTGCACCGCATCATCATTTAAGCCCACAGGAGTCTTAAAAACTGCGACTATCGTTTGTGACCTCTCCCAGGCATTTCACGGCTGGGCACGTCAATTCCCGGAGATATTGTTGGTCTACAAGCTTTCCTCTAAGGGAATTTAGACATCTTTTTTGTAATTATAATCTCTTGGGTCTTGATCTTTGCAGCAGAATCAGTTTGGGGGGATTAAACACCTTCCATGCAAGTTATAGTGTAAAAAAAAAAAAAATAAATAAATAAAAAAAAGGAAAGGATCACACAAACCAATTAAGCGGAATCATTTTTAAATGACGTACATTGCATTTGTAATCACCGTCTTCACACACAGTCACATCTACCAAACGCTAAAGGACAGACACTGTGTCATTATCCAGACTAGCTCTGAATCCTAATAACACAGCATCAACCAGCATTCCATTATAGCTGTTCAATGCACAGCTATATTTATATCAAGGCCCATGTACAGGAGAGAAAATAGACAAAACCTGTGTTACTTCCAAATACACTTTAGCTGTTCTAGTTCTATCTTCAAAACATATACAATGCTTTTGTATATTGTTTTTTGATTATGGTTAGGACAAAAAAAATGTTTATACATCTAGCTTTCTAAATGACCTGGCTTAATCAATGATCTCAAGAAATGATGTTGCTCTCCCTAGATATGCATAAAGCATTAGGTACACTATTGTAATCTTATCTGCATAGAGTTATACAACACTGGGGTTAGGGAATGACTTTATGACATGGATTAACCCCATCTATGACCCACTGTTGGTGACCAACAGGTATCATGGCTTGAATCTCCCCCCCCCTTCTCAATACGAGGGGCAAGGCCCCTGGTCTCCCCTACAGTTTATTATGGCCCTCTGGTCAACTGGCAGAACGTTAGGCAAAATTTGGATATTCCTAATTTCTGCATAATTCTCTCCCCAACATACGCACACGTCTCTCGAGGTCTACACACTTTCAGAACTACGTTAACCACTCGAAATGTAATACAAGCAACATTGCCTATTACCCATCAACGTAACCTCTATGTAAGGAAAGCACTGCTGGGCCTAGTAGTTCTCCACCGCTGCGATTGCGTGTGCGGGCTCGAACGGGTGCGCGGGCCACTGCGCATGCATGGAATCGAGCGGGTGCGCGTGCTCGGACGGGCGCGCGCACGGTTACTGGCGCCAGGCGGGCTATTTAAACCAGCCATCTCCATGCAATCTACAGCGTTCCGTTTGCTAAGTCCTGTACCTCCCTGTATCTGCACCTGTGACCCGGCTTGTCTACTTACCTGCTCTGCTTTCTGCCTGCCCCGATCCCGGCTTACCCACGACCATTCTCTGGCTTATCCCTTGGCTTATCCGCAGTGTGTCCTCTGTTACCAAACCCGGCTTGTCTGACCTACCCGTGTACCTGTCCTGTGATCCGCTGCATACCTGCCAGTTCCTGTTGCCTGCTGGTTCCTGTGGTCCGTTGCATACCTGCCAGTTCCTGCCGTCTGCTGGTTCCTGTAGTCCGCTGCATACCAGCCAGTTCCTGTTGCCTGCTGGTTCCTGTAGTCCGCTGCATACCTGCCAGTTCCTGTTGTCTGCTGGTTCCTGTGGTCCGTTGCATACCTGCCAGTTCCTGCTGTCTGCTGGTTCCTGTAGTCCGCTGCATACCTGCCAGTTCCTGTTGCCTGCTGGTTCCTGTAGTCCGCTGCATACCTGCCAGTTCCTGTTGTCTGCTGGTTCCTGTGGTCCGCTGCATACCTGCCTGTTCCTGCTGTCTGCTGGTTCCTGAGATCCGCTGCATACCTGCCAGTTCCTGTTGTCTGCTGGTTCCTGTCACCTGCTGCTTGCTGGTTCCTGTCACCTGCTGCTTGCTGGTTCCTGTCACCTGCTGCTTGCTGGTTCCTGTCACCTGCTGTCTACTGGTTCCTGTCACCTGCTGCTTGCTGGTTCCTGTCACCTGCTGCTTGCTGGTTCCTGTCCCCTGCTGCTTGCTGGTTCCTGTCCCCTGCTGCTTGCTGGTTCCTGTCTTCGCTGGTCTAGTCCTGTGACCCACCTGCAGCTGTTGTTCCTTCCAGACACTCGTGCCTCCTTTGACTTCTGCGCCCCCTGTCCTCATCTCCAGGGGTCGCAAGTCTGGGACGTAAGAGAGGTCTCCCACTGCAATCCAGACTCGCCACTAGGTACGTGACACTCTACAACTGCATTTTCCTTTCAGTAGACCCCAACGTCTTACTTGGGTATCACACTTACATCTACCTATAACTCCTACAAAAGCTAATAAACCCTACTAGGAGATCCATTAATGTTTTGGTAGCACACAGATCTCATGGTTTGGTTGCAGCCATATGATTAAAATTTCATTTTTGCTTACACCGCTTTCCCTTTTGAACATTCCCTCCCATATGGAAAAAATGTGGCGGTGGTGTCCGATTCAGATATGGCACCTCATCCCCAAATAGTTATCGAATAGCATTGATGGGAATCGGTTGACCTCTATAAAGCACATCTTGAGGTTCATATTTTTACATTCGTATTGTAATATTGTTTTTCTTACTTCTAGACGACTGTTGTATCACACTGGTCTTATTCCTTTTTCCCCTAATGAAGCCATCTGTATGGTGAAACATGTAGGGAGGATTTGACCTACCAGCACATCAAGGCCAAGAATACCCAGGCCCAACTCTGTTTGATGTGCTTACTGACTGTTTTGTGATTACATTAATGTTTCTGATATCTATGCATTTCTGTATATATGTTATACCCTTTTTATATTTGTTAATAAAAATTATTTTTTATAAATTTCTAGAATATATCATTAATTGGGCACCGTAATCATTCCCCTTCTCCCAAACTACAAATATTCCCTCCCATATACTTTGGTCCCTCTAGTAGCAGATACTGACATTTTTTGGAGGGGTTCTATTAAACCAAGGCATAAAATGATCCTATATATTTCTAAGCTGAAGGGTGAGATGGGAGTTTCTGCTTCTTCCAAGATCTCTTCTATAGGCATAGCCTTCAGGATGGGCTTTTCTCCCCTTACCTTGGCTTAGCCCTTCCATGGACCCTTCCCGATATTCATTTCTACAGACTTACCAATTGCAGGTTACATCCAATGGTCTCTATGTAGGTTTATGAGACATTTGAAACACTGGATGTCACGATACATACTCTTGTGTCTGCGAGGCCATCCTCTGCCTATAACTGGTGTTTATATGCTGCCCCCCCAACCTTATTGAATTCACCAATGTAACTATGTACCCCACCTGTATCCTAGTCTTATCTTTACTCAATAAAATTCCTGGTAAAAAGGAGAAAAGTTTTGTTTTTTTCTTTTTGGATAATCCTTTTTTTAGCCAGCAAGTGTAGCTTTGGGCTCCTTTTCCAATGTTCCATTCTCTCAATTGGCTACTCTGTTGTAGAAATCCTGTTTTGTTACCCCAGTGACTGGTAACTAGTAGCCTCTCTTCCTGCTGTTCTTGACAGTTCCAGTATGTAGATATGGTGGCTAGTAGCTGTGACGGATCCTGTACTCAAGGTGTCCGCCGTAAATGCTTCCTAAGTCCTGAAACATGAGTCCAATGGATCTGGTTATAGGAACCCCCATAAAATTAGACAGAACTAGTTCTTAAGGTACATCAGGAATGCTTTATTTGACATTTCACACACACACATATATATATATATCCAGATGACTAAAAGCTAACCTAATTAGCATGAGCTAATTATCTTAATCATTGCCCCAGACTAGTTGACTGAGAGAAGACTTTTCAGGGTCAGACTTTAAGGCTCCTAGTTAATTTGAATGACTATTCAACAGACATTCCATAAACATTAACACAGGGCTAATTAGCACAACATTGTGTGGAATACACCTTACAAGCCAGACCAGCCTCATCTACACAACAGACAGGTGGCTTGAGTTCATGACATTAGCATCTGACAGCTTGTGTCCCATTCAGTCTATTGCTAATGCCAAATGCATATACAGAGAGTGTGTCTTGGGGGGGCCCATAATCAGTTGGCAGGAGGCTCGCATGTAGTCCTCTCAAAAAGCCTGTGTCCCGGCTAGGTCTGTCACAGTAGCATTGCAGAGCTAAGCGCAGGAGTGCAGGAACCCCAGTAGATGAAGGGTCAGCTGCATATTACTGCTTGAAGCCCAAATTAAATTTTTCAGTTTAAATTGTCTAAATTTCGCATTTCAGGTGCACCAAAATTGAAAATGTCCAAAGTTTGTTTTCTTTAGAAAGCACTCACACCCTGTTCCACCAGCATCCTGTGGAGGACTGACATACCTCCTGCAAAGTCAGAGCCAAAGCGCTCCAATCAGCAGGTAGCAGTATTTTTGCAGATTCATAAAATTTAACTCATCACGGGATGTGCTGGTGGAACAAACTCTATGGCCAGAGTTTTTACTGCATTTTTGGTGCGTTTTGCACCTGTGGGCTGTGACTCAAAAAAAAAAAAAAAAAAAAAAACACACCAAAACAAAACTACAGGTGTATTTTTGATGCGTTTTCTATTCATTTCAGTGGGAGGTGCATTTTTTTACCATACCAAACATTTAGCAAAAATGTAACTTGCAGGATTTTGAAAAAAATGCAACGGACCCGAAACTGACCAGTGTAATGAATTTCATATGATTTAATAGTAATGCATATTTTTAACCACTTCCATAGCAGGCCTATTCTGGCACTCCTCTCCTACATGTAAAAATCTTCTTTTGCTAGAAAATTACTCAGAACCCCCAAACATAGTTTTTTTTTTTTTTTTTAGCAGACACCCTAGGGCAGTGATGGCGAACCTTGGCACCCCAGATGTTTTGGAACTACATTTCCCATGATGCTCATGCACTCTGCAGTGTGGTTGAGCATCATGGGAAATGTAGTTCCAAAACATCTGGGGTGCCAAGGTTTGCCTTCACTGCCCTAGGGAATAAAATGGTGGTTGCTGCAACATTTTATGTCACACGGTATTTGCGCAGCAATTTTTCAAACGTGCTTCAAACCACTAAAGTTAGCCCAATTTTTTATAGAATGTGAAAAATTGTTTAGCCAAGTAAATAGATACCCAACATGTCAGGCGTTAAAATTGTGCACACGCGTGGAATTGCTTCAAACTTCGGTACTTAAAAATCTCCATAGGCGACGATTTAAACATTTTTTACAGGTTGCCCTTACCCTGTACCCTTACCCTTATTTAGTTACAGAGGTCTTGGGCTAGAATCATTTCTCTCACTCTAACGTTGGTGGTGATACCTTGCATGTATGGTTTGAACGCCATTTACATATGCGGGCGCAACAAACGTATGCGTTCAATTCTGCGTGTGAGCATGCAGGGAAAAATTTTATTTTTTTTTACTGCTTATTTTTACTTTTATTTTTACACTTTTATTCCTATTTCAAGGAATGTAAACATCCCTTGCAATAGGAATAGGGCATGACAGGTCCTCTTTATAGCGAGATCTGGGGTCTATAAGTTCCCAGATCTTGCCTTTAGGCTGGAAAACCTAAAATAAAAAATGTAAAAATGATCTTGGCTTCCCAGCCGACGCAACGGCAGTGTTTACATCTGCCGAGGCCAGACGTGATGTCATAACGTTGCGCCCAGCCTCTGAAGGTCATAGAGGCTGCTAGGGACCATCTGGTTTGCGGTATTCTCTATAGTAATTGGCCACCATTAGCCGATTCATTTGCTGGCTCGCTGATCGCACAAGCGAGCAGGTAGAAACGCCGGAGGGGAGCGGGAGGGGGAAGTCCCCTCCCGCTGCCTGTAAAAACAATCAAGCGGCTAAACAGCTGCTTTGATTGTTTTTACGTGTAGGGAATTGCCGGCAGCTGCAAACCTCATTCAGATTTAACCACTTCAACTCCAGGACGTCATATGACCTCCACCTAAGGAGAAGCGATGAATGCAAAAACTGAAGAAGAACTGATGAAAATGCTGATGTGTAAAAGCAGCCTTACACTTAAAGGAAATCTGTACTAAGAATCAGTAAAGCTGGCCATACATGGATCAAAAATCAGCTGGGTCATCAGGGACCAGCATGTTTTTGGCTTTTTCCCGATCGATCAGTGCTGCAGACTAAAGCCAACAGAACTGATCAGTGTATTCTCCCTTCTGTCAGAATAAATTAATTCAGCAGGAAGGATTTCCCCATCCACATTAAGTGCATTAATGGCGGAATCAGGTTTCTTTCAACCATAAAAAAAAATGAATACTGTATGGGCTTCCTAAGACAGCCAGGCAACCAGCATTTTGAGAAGAAAAGTCAGCAATTGCATTCTGCAAATATCTTAGTACAAGTGTCCTTTTTCAACTGTATGTGTGCGCTTTAGGTCTCCTAGTTTAGCATCGAATTTCTGGGTTTTAGCCCCTGTATCCACGGGGGGAGGCTTATCCCTGGAGTAGTAGACTGACAGAGAAATCCACACTGGCAAATAACTATATGCTGGCAAGCTTCACACGTCAAGGCATAGCTTTACACCCAGCCCAGAATACATACTGTGAAAAGCAAAGACTTTCTAGACCCCTACCTTCAACGGATATAGCTGTGCGTTGTTCCATAGCACAGTGTGTAAAGGCAGCACAATTAATAAAGCCGACATGGATTTTTTTCTGTGTGAACGCACTCGATCCATATTGAGGTATAACAGGAATTACATCCAATCACATGATTTGTCCATGTCCTAGAGGAGTCATCTTGGGTTTTGAGCTTCATAAAAATGATATTCCACTAGCAAATTCTATTTTATTACCATAATAAATTCTATCTGCAAGCCGACATTTTATCCCTATAGAGTGCAGGCAAAGCAGCTGATGTACACCGTTTTTCTGCTACACTTCCAACGCGTATAAAGGCCAAGAGCCTGGCACCACTTGTCTAGACTTAGACGGCAGCCTCCTGAGTGACCTTGCAAATAAGATCATCGTGCAGCCGGTCAATAGTGCTATATGACACAGAAAACTACCCAAGAAGCCCGCATTCAGCAAGAAATAAAAAAGCATGCAGCAGGGTTGTAGTCTGGAGATTCTCATGTCAACAGGCCTCGGGGCTTTTTTCGATTACGGTGTTTTTGATATCAGTTTGATACACTTCTGTGATCACTCAGAATTCACCAACAGGTGCAAATGACCTGCAGTTGACTTGACCTTCTGCTTCAAGCTACCTTTGTATTCCCTAAGGCTAGGTTCACACACGTCAGTGCAAATTTCCCCTCAGTTTTCACTGCACATTTCCAAAGAAGCTGTTCAGCGGTTCAGCTGCGATTTTAGATGTGGCTCAGATGCGATTTATTTTTTTTAAAGCGGGCAGCCACCTGCATCTTTAACATTAGCTGGTTGTTAAAGCAGAGTTCCACCCAAAAGTGGAACTTCCGCTTTGAGCACTCCTCACCCCCTTACATGCCACATTTGGCATGTCATTTCTTTGGGGGGGGGGGGGCAGGCGGGTACCTAGTTTTGACAGATGACCTCTGGATTTTCCCTAAATAAACCAAACATGTTTTGACCTTTTCTTGTTTGTGGAGTCATTGTGTGTTCCCGGAGCTCCAATGGGAGTTCTCCAGCCGTCCGGTTCTGAAAGCCAACAGCATCCAGCTCCCACCGCCTACCTCCCTGCAATCTTCTGGGACACGTCACAGGTCCCAGAAGATTGCCCAGCCACTAAGAAGAAGCAACGCAACTCGCACATGCGCAGTGCTCACCCAGCTGTGAAGTCGCAAGCTGTCACAGCCAGGTGCCCACACTTGCAATGCCTCGTTCCTCTCCCTCTCCTCTCTGTGGCGCTGGCATTGCAAGTGTGGGCACCTGGCTGTGACAGCTTGCGACTTCACAGCTGGGTGAGCACTGCGCATGTGCGAGTTGCGCTGCTTCTTCTTAGTGGCCGGGCAATCTTCTGGGACCTGTGACGTGTCCCAGAAGATTGCAGGGAGGTAGGCAAGTGGAACAGGTAAGTGTGTTTATTACACTTTTTGTAGCTGCTGACTTTTAATAAACTTGAAATTGAGTAGAACACCACTCTAAGGAGCAGGCTGGGAAGCCAGCTGCCACTTTAACGGATGACTCATCAGCCACTGAAATTGTGAAAAAAAACAGCGTGGTGTCCTCCTCAATCCATACCAGGGTCTGGGACAGATTTTAAAGGGAACCCCATGCCTTAAAAAAAAAAAAAAAAAAAAAAAAAAACACACACAAGCGTGGGATTGCCCCCAAAATTCCATACCAGACCCTTATCTGAGCATGCAGGAAAGAGGGGGGGGGGGGGAGAGAAGAGTAAGCCCCTGGACCTTCATCCTATGAAGTGACAGATAGCAGGGGAATGAAGCAGCAGAAAGAAATTACATTTAGTGCTCTGGATTGAGACAAAACACACACTATACAGGAAAAAGCTTTGTTCATATTTCCTGTCTGAGGTTTACAACCAGTTTAAAGCGTACTTTCACCATTTAATTTTTTAACGTTAACAGTGTCTGTTAGTTTGGGTGAGGCTCCTCTTTAACCACTTGCCGCCCGCCCACCATCAAAATGACACAGGGACGGTGTGGCTCTCGTTCTGGGTGGACATATGACGGGTGCGCAGCATTGCTAGGACACGGCGCGACCCGATCTCTGTAAAGATATATGTGGTCGCGTTTAACCATGTGATCGGCTGTGTCCAATCACAGCTGGTCACATGTGGACAGAGTGTGTGGCGAGGAGAGCCGATCAGTGGCAATCTCCTCGCAGGGGAGAACAGGGACGGTAATCGGGCCACTGATCATCAGTGCCCTGATTATAGGAAAGCTGCAGCAGTGCAACCAATCAGTGCTCATTACTGGTGCCAGTTAGTGCTGCCTCACTGTGCCTATCCGTGCCCAGTGCGGCATAGTGCCACCCATCAGTGCAGCGCATAATAGTGCCTCCTCATCAGTGGCCTAATCAGTGAAGGAGAAAAATTATTAAATTTACAAAAAATTGACAGAAACTAAAGAAAACCTTTTTTTTTTCCCCCAAATTTTTTGGTCTCTCTTAGTAAAAAAACACACACAAAAATAAGCTCAAATAATAAATAAGTTGGTTCTGATGTACAAAATACCAAATGTTACAGACATTTACCCATTACGTGTTATTCGAATATTGCTAACAAGCAGAAAAGAGGCGAATACTTCATATGAAAAACTTGCTGCGGATATCAATGACACAAGACCCGTGGTTACATGAAACCAGGAACAGAATGTTGCACTGGGAATCTATGTCCACCGGGAATATGGAAAGAATGTAAACAAGATGGAGAAGGCATTCCGTATAGGGATTGTGTCAGCACAACAACATATGAGCCAGATAGATAGATAGATGAAGCACAGAGCAAGCATACAAGCCAAGGACAGAACACATCCTTAGCAGGTGATAAAAGGGTAAAAAAATAAAAAATAAATAAATAAAAACAACAACAAAATACAAATGCTAAAAGGAGGCTGTACTATAAATCCAATTTATAAATTTATAAAGCCAATCCCTGTAGAATCACACAAAGGTTGTACAATCTCACATACACAGAAAGCAGAATGAATCTTTAACATGTGCCTGCATCTTCCCATAGTAACAGGTTCATGTTTTTGCGATTGTTTTTCAGTGCAGAGGTGCTGCGGTGGGGGGGGGGGGACAGATGCAGCATCGGGCCGATGCTGCATCCACCTTGGTAAGTATAAATCTGAAATAAAAAAGAAACCCATACTTCTCTTTTAAGGAAACATGAGGTCCTCCCAGAGGCGTAACTAGAACCTGACCGGGATCCCTTCCACAGTGGCGGAACTTCCGGGCCCGGTTGCAAGTGCGACCCTGGTAGTTCCGCTACTGGTATCAGTAGTTCACATTTTTTACCATTTTATTTTAAATTGTTTTCATATTTTTTAGGAGCCCCGTTGGGGGGCTGTGGTGGTGAAATATCAGGGGGTCTAAACAGACTATTGATGTTTCACCTTTGAGACAGAGAAAAGAGATTTAGGACACAGTCTCAGCTGCACAGAATGAATGGAAAGGAATAGCTCTGTACGGAGCTTCCTGTTCACTTACAAACTGAAGAACAGAGTCAGTAATCAGTACGGATCACTGACTACTCATTAACCGCTTCCCGACCGCCTAACGACGATATACGTCGGCAAAATGGCACGGGCAGGCAGAATCACGTACCTGTACGTGATCGTGCATGTGCCTGCCTGTGGGTCGCGCGCGCCGCTAGCGGCGCGCTCGCGACCCGGTCGGGAGCTCCGTGACCCCGGCCGCGGGACCAGCGGACCCGATCGCCGCTGGTGTCCCGCGATTGGGTTACGGAGCTGAAGAACGGGGAGAGGTCTATGTAAACAAACCTCTCCCCGCGCTTCCTACACTGACTGTCAGTGATCGGCGGTTCCCTGTCATCGGGAACGCCGATCAATGACGTCACACGTACAGCCACGCCCCCCTACAGTAAAGTAAACACAACACGTCACACTGACTCATCCCCGCCCCCTAGTGGTTAACCCCTTCACTACAACTGTCATTTACATAGGAATCAGTGCTATTTAAATAGCACTGAATTCTATATAAATGACAAATGTCCCAAAAATGTGTCAAAAATGTCCGATGTGTCCGCCATATGTCCGCAGTCACAATAAAAATCGCTGATCGCCGCCATTACTAGTAAAAAAAAAAATATTAATAAAAATGCTATAAAACTATCCCCTATTTTGTAAACGCTATAACTTTTGCGCAAACCAATCAATAATCGCTAATTGCGATTTTTTTTTACCAAAAATATGTAGAAGAATACGTATCGGCCGAAACTGAGGAAAAAAAAAGTTTTTTTATATATTTTTTTGGGATATTTATTATAGCAAAAAGTAAAAAATATTGAATTTTTTTCAAAATTGTCGCTCTATTTTTGTTTATAGCGCAAAAAAAAACCGCAGGGGCGATCAAATACCACCAAAAGAAAGCTCTATTTGTGGGAAAAAAAGGACGCCAATTTTGTTTGGGAGCCACGTCGCACGACCGCGCAATTGTCAGTTAAAACGACGCAGTGCCGAATCGCAAAAAGGGGCCTGGTCCTTTGGCTGCCAATTGGTCCGGGGCTGAAGTGGTTAAGACAAGGAGGGGGCCGGTAAAGCACACATATACCAGTTCACTTTTTAAAGCAGAACTAAACCCTCCTATCGTTTTCAGTCAAGGAAGCTGCCATCTTGGCCTCTGTTTGAGCTTCAAATACCATGATGCTGCACACATGGTCAGTTATGATACCATGGTTTGACAGTTTGGGTGAGAGCACAAACAAACAATGTGGCAGTTACAAATGTGGCACATATCGGAAATGTAACAGTTTTTTTTAAACTGTTAAATCGATGGGTTTAGTTCCACTTTAACTGAAAGCTGAACCTTAACCCTTACCCGATCATTTAAAACATAATCTTTTAAATGAACCTTAACCCCTTCTGCCCAGACCAGCGTCCCTTTAAAAAGTTCGGAACGCTGAGGAGGCCAGAAGGAATGGCAATCATGCAACCACTGGTCACATGGCTGAAAGCTGGTCCTGCTGGCTACCGATCCTTAGTACAAAAGTGGTGGGTAACAGCTCAGTCTTTGTGCTGGGAGTGTGTAGTGAGCGATGCATACGTGTGGTTGTTAAAGCCCACCCTTTTGCCCCTGCACATATGAGTTGGGCAGCTGTAAAGGGGTTACATCTAAAAACGTGAAGGTATACTAGAGTCAAAACTAAAGCACAGCATACACAGGGTTACATCTAAAAACGTGAAGGTATACTAGAGTCAAAACTAAAGCACAGCATACATATGGAGCCTAGTTTGTCAGTACTTTAGTTTTTCATGTAGATTTTCCTGCAGTCTACCAGTCTGTCCCACTTTTGTCAGTAGTCTTGGGATCCTTGGGGGCGGAGCTATGGTTGTGACGTCACCACACGCCACAACCAAAAAGTGAATAGTCGGATTCCCGGGACTGGATTTGTACAAAGAAGCGCTTGTGATTTAACAATGTGAGCGATTAGTACAATAAAATGTTTTACACTGCTTGTACCTCTGGCTCTTTTTATACGTTATGGTTAAATATCCTGCTCTTTGGGTGAGCTGATCCACATGTTCCAGTAAGAGTCCTGTACATTCAAGGTGGTGAGACAATTTGGCGTTTGGAATATCTGGCTATCAAGAATTATTTTTTCACCATAATGGTGACTAATCGACTTTTTGTGTACATTTTTTGTTATTATTGGTTCACACACTTAAACTGACACGTTTGTATAAAATTCTAGCTCGACAACTTGGACTTTATATATTGTACAAAATTTATCAGTTTTGCCATCTGCTTGTTTTCACAAACTTGGGAACCTGAAATGCACGTTGCGGCACTTCACCAACATCATCATCTTTCTCGTACACAGAAAGTCGGAAGTACAATATGCCAGAACCAAGGTTAGTCATATACAACAAAAAATTTGGCCAATTCCCGTCAAATCAGCCAAGATTCAAGTCATGGTTGGTCCTGGAAGCACCACGTGGCTTAAAAAATATAAAAATAAGTAAATTTAAAGCATAGTTCCACCCAAAAATTGAACTTTCACGGATCTGATGCCTAGGGGGGGGGGGGGGGACCTGTCAAAACCAGGTATCCACTCCCACTTTCGCAATTCCAGGACTGGTAAGTGTCCTTATATTAAAAAAGTCAGCAGCTACAGTATTTGTAGCTGCTGACTTAATTATTTTTTATTTTTTTACCCAGGCGGAACTCCGCTTTAAGGCTCGGTTCACAAGGGTGCGACCCCAAAGTCACGCTATTTGGAGTGTGACTTTACACTCTCTGTGGCTCTCAAGTCGCAAGAAAGTTGGATGAAAGTAGTGGAGGGACCTTTTCGCACTAGTGTAAACTGAGCCTTAAAACTGATTGAGCCATGTGGAAAAATTGTCAGCCAGTTACTGCTTCCTATTAGATACAGTGACTGTTCAGTAGCACCACTGTATTCAGACAGCTGTGGGTGCCCCGACTGCCTGAACACAATAGCTGGCAGTGGAGATTTCGCCATCTACGCTCTTCAGAGTGGACGGGGGAGTGGACGGGGGCCTAGCTTGGTTTTCTGTCTGAACAATTACTAACTTTAGTATTTTCTTACAGCTACCGATAAGATTGAGACCTGCCCTGAAAGACTGAATGTGAATGGGGATGCAGAAAAAAAGAGGCACAGGCTACAGTAAATATAAAATTCCCCTTTCACACTGCAGTTTGGGCATAGGGTGGGTGCAGTGCAGCGTTCCCGTGGTTTTCGTGTAGGTTACCCATGGTTTCCCATACACTTTCTATTATGTCCCGCAACTTTGGTGGGTTTTCTGAAAGCGCACCAAAAACGTGGGACATAATAGAAAGTCTATGGTAAACCATGGGTAACCTACACAAAAATCGCTGGGCACACTGTTCTGCACCAGCACCGTGGATTAACCAGATAGTTTGGGAAAACATTCAGATTTTAACAAAAAATTGTAGAGTTTATTTAATATATTTTTTGATTGCTTTCACCAGTTTTTTGGATTGCTCTTTAATCTCACACTGATCCCCTTAAAATCCAACTCTTAACATTAAAGATGTACCCTAAACTCTGAGATGAACACTAACCTGAACCCAATCTAAGATTTTGCATAAAACGTTGCAGTAGGTTCTGGCATCTTGGCAGTTTGCCACATTATTTCTACGAAGGACAAAAATGTATTTCCAGATCATTATTTTAAAGCTGAGGTTTAATTATAGTAGTTTTTACATACTTATATTGGTCCATCTTGGCATATGCCATACCTATGGAATCCGGCTAGAAGCTGGGAATCACTGTAGTAATCTTCCTTACTACTGTAAATGTCACTAGCTTTCGTTTGCCACGCCGAGCCCTGCTTCTGAACACAGGAGGTCACCTGCTCAGCATAAGCGCCATTTAGAGAAGATTTAGCATTTTCTCAATAAATGCTAAGTGTTGTCTGATTACACAAGGTGGAGATCGTGACATCACTGAACTGCCCCTCCACCTCGTCCAATCTGAGAACACTTTGAATCCATTGAAAAACAGCAAAGTTTTCCCTAAATAACGCCTGTGCCGAGTGAGCGACCTTTAGTAGTTAATTGATGAAGCTTGGGCAGAACTCGGCACAGGGCCCAGGAGCTAGTGGAGAGCACTGCGGTATTGGTGTCTACTACAGTGATTTTCAGACTCTAGAGCACATATGCCAAAACAGAAGGCCCAAAGGCTAAATCCAGCCCACCAGGCCTTTTCATGTGGCCCTCACACCCAGTTTTGCAGCCTTTGGGTTGCACACTGTGCGTATCGCAACCCTGAACCCTGCACCTTGTGCACAGGGTGCCCCTAAAACCTATACTCTGTGCGTAGCTCACCCCAAATACAACTGGCCCTTTGAGGACAACCACTGCTGATGCAGCCTATGATGAAATTGCGTTTGACACCCCTGCTCTAGAGGGATCCAACAGATATAGCGCATACATTCTTAAAACGGTTCAGACTGAACCAATGTAAACATTACCATACCTAAACTTCAGCTTTAATTTACACTATTCATCTCTGAGAAAGGATGCTTCGCGAAAGTATATGAAGCATTCAGCTAAAAAAATAGTTAAGGGGAGTGTACCTTTATCAATTAGAGCTTGGTTCAAGTCTAAATTCCCAAACTTAAGCTGCCCATACACGCTGGGCTAAACAAGAATAATCTATAGATTACCCCATCAGCCCCTGGATGGATGAATCTCCTGCTGGCAGCTATTGGATTCTGACAGCCAGCACGCACGAGTGCTGGCACATGGCCAACAAAACATTGGTTTGCCTGATCCAAATCCCGATGGAACTCTGGCATATTGGGAGGCTGTTCCCCTTGTAGAAATAAGAATATACACTCACCAGCCACTTTATTAGATACACCTGTTCGATTGCTTGGTAACACAAATTGCTTATCAGCCAATCACATGGCAGAAACTCAATGCATTTAGGCATCTAAACATGGTGAAGACAACTTGCAAATGTTTAAATCGAGTATCAGAATGGGGATTTAAGTGACCTTGAATGTGGCATGGTTGTTGGTGTCAGACGGGCTGGTCTGAGTATTACAAAAACTGCTGATCTACTGGGACTTTCACGCACAACCATCTCTAGGGTTTACAGAGAATGGTCAGAAAAAGAGAAAATATCCAGTGAACGGCAGTTATGTGGACGAAAATGCCTTATTGATGTCAGAGGAGAATGAGCAGACTAGTTTGTGATGAAAAGCAACAGTAACACAAATAACCTCTCGTTACAACCAAGGTATACAGAATACAACCTCAGAAAACGAACAACACATCGAATATTGAAGCAGATGGGTTACAGCAGCAAAAGACCACACCAGGTGCCACTCCTGTCAGCTAAGAACAGGAAACTGAGGCTACAATTCGCACACGCTCATCAAAATTGGACACTAGAAGAGATTGGAAATAGGTTGCCTGGTCTGATGAGGCTCAACTTCAGCTGCAACATTCAGATGGTAGGATCAGAATTTGGCGTAAACAAATGAAAGCATGGATCCATCCTGCCTTGTATCAGCCGTTCAGGCTGGTGGTGGTGGTGTGGCGGATATTTTCTTGGCACACTTTGGGCCCCTTAGTACCAATTGAGCATCGTTTAAATGCCACGGCCTACTTTAGTATTGATGCTGACCATGACTACAGTGTACCCATCTTCTGATGGCTACTTCCAGCAGGATAATGCATCATATCACAAAGCTCAAATCACCTCAAACTGGTTTCTTGAACAGGACAATGAGTTCACTATTAAAGTGTCCGGTGAGTGTATGTTGTCAGTATACCATACAGGTGGATCCATGATCAATAGTCCATTTTATTTAAAACAATCACAATACGTGCAGGTGCAACATTTCGATGCCATGTAAGACTTCATCAGGTATGACGACAAAGAGGTCCTGCGTGGTGTTGAAATGTTGCATCTAAAAAGGCGCAATCACTTTAAATGTAAAATATAAAATAGTGTGCTGGCGACATTATTTATGCTCATATCAGTCAACCTTCTGGCAGTTGCTACAGAACCCCCTTAGATCAGACCTCGTCCAATATGTGTGATGACGAGAGCATTTGGAGTGGCTTTGTATTAAAAAGTGCAATCCTTGAGCGGTCACAGAAATATTAAAACATTTCAGAAATTCCTTGCGTGTGACACCATCTGCTTCAGACGCTCATAAGTGCTTTTTAGCTCTATTTTTCCGAGCTTTGCATGGCCACCCGTGCCCAACACAACAGAAGTTGTACCAGGGGTCCCAGGAGGTCCCAAAGCAGATGAACGCAAGTACAGTGATAAAATGTTCCAACAAATATAGGAAAAGTAAATCAGGGCTAGAATTACACTAGAAATGCCACTGAGAAGCATAAAATCCTCAATTGCAGTAAAGCAAGCTTATTATCTACCGTAATTTAAACAATAATGTGAAATAAGTCTCTGGTGGCCAGCGCCGTCTTCAGCATAGTCACCAAATCCGACGACAAATGCTGAATGGTAACTTTGTAGGCGATGACACACATTGTACATAGATCTGTGCCTTCTCCGAGATGCCCATAAAGATCCTGTATACAATGACCTCATTGCTCTGGACCTTCGCCAAACTCCATGAATTCGAGAGCTGATCTTCCCTGCATATTTATTTTTTATGAATGTAGTTGATTTTATCATACTCTACGAGACCATTAACAAAGGACATTATACAATGAAACAAAGAGCAATACGTATAGTGCAGTGACCCACAGCATCATCTTTGACAGCTCAGGTCTGATGCATGGAGAAATCCTATTGGTTGCTATAGGTTAATATACGTCATTGCTCGTGGCAATATTTTATCATAAAGTCTGATATTTCTAGTCAGCCTTAATCTTTCAAGGCTAGACAGCTCCGTCTGCCAGACATAAATGGGGGCAATGCAGTGGGAAAAGGCTCGTACTCCATATCTAGAGGTTCATAACTGCTGCTTAACTCAGCCAATTTCACGTCTGTGTAAAAGCGTACACCCACGGTTAACCAATACTAAACTAGTTACTAAGCATTTTTTTCCCCCCCCTGGATGATCTCTATTGTTTCCCCCCTCACGAAAAGCTTGGCACCTGGGGTGTCTACTAATGTTCCAATAACACGTGCGCTTAAGCAATACCAGCGTAAAGTCGATGCAGAGACTATTTAAAATAAAATATTTGTTCGACAGCAAGATCTCACCCCCCCCCCCCCCCCCCTCTAAAATCTAGGGTTCATGCACCAAACGTGAACTATTTCAGCCCCACTTGTGACAGTCACATAATGTATGTCACAGACAGCCAATTCAGAACAGGGCTACGCTAAAAGAAAAAAAAAAAAAATTGATGTCAACGCTCTTCGATTCAAATTTCTGCAAGATTAATTTAAAGCTGCATAAGGCAGTAGCAGGACTCAACAATTGTTTTGGTGCACAGTATATGAAAGTCGGAAATCTGGTCTACACAAAAAAAAAAAAATAATAATAATAATAATAATAATAATAATAAAATATATATATATATATATATTACACACACACACACGCACGCACGCACGCACGCACATGTATATATACACACATACACACACATTTTTTTTATTATTTTTCTTTCATTAACAAAATCTAACCTTTCATGGGCTTTTTTTTTGGAATATTGCGTAACCAGATTTATGGTTTCTGTATACATTGAAACAATGGTCGAGTGCTGCAACTGTCTCATGCAGCTCTAAGAGCTTGCGCAGAATTAAATAGAAGATTGTTGACATACATCTTTATAGTGTGCTGGAATCTTAACTGGCCCTGTTCTCAATTGGCTGTCTGTGACGTACCTTGTTCCATAAAAGACTGAAAAAAAAAAAAAAAAAAAAAAAAAAGAAGGTTTGGGTACCAATATATAATTTTAGTGTATGTGCTGCAAAAAATGTGTATATATATATATATATATATATATATATATATATATATACACACACACACACACACACACACACACTATATTGGTACAGTGGTGTGAAAAAGTGTTTGCCCCCTTCCTCATTTCCTGTTCCTTTGCATGTTTGTCACACTTAAGTGTTTCGGAACATCAAACCAATTTAAACAATAGTCAAGGACAACACAAGTAAACACAAAATGCAATTTGTAAATGAAGGTGTTTATTATTAAAAGGTGAAAAAAAATCCAAACCATCATGGCCCTGTGTGAAAAAGTGATTGCCCCCTAAACCTAATAACTGGTTGGGCCACCCTTAGCAGCAACAACTGCAACCAAGCGTTTGCGATAACGTGCAATGAGGCTTTTACAGCGTCCTGGAGGAATTTTGGCCCACTCATCTTTGCAGAATTGTCCTAATTCAGTTACATTAGAGGGTTTTCGAGCATGAACGGCCTTTTTAAGGTCATACCACAACATCTCAATAGGATTCAGGTCAGGACTTTGGCTAGGCCACTCCAAAGTCTTCATTTTGTTTTTCTTCAGCCATTCGGTGGTGGACTTGCTGGTGTGTTTAGGATCATTGTCCTGCTGCAGAACCCAAGTCCGTTTCAGCTTGAGTACACGAACAGATGGTCGGACATTCTCCTTCAGGATCTCTTGGTAGACAGCAGAATTCATAGTTCCTTTTATCACGGCAAGTCTTCCAGGTCCTGAAGCAGCAAAACAGCCCCAGACCATCACACTACCACCACCATATTTTACTGTTGGTATAATGTTCTTTTTCTGAAATGCAGTGTTCCTTCTACGCCAGATATACTTGGACACACACCTTCCAAAGAGTTCCACTTTTGTCTCATCGGTCCACAGAATGTTGTCCCAAAAGTCTTGGGGATCATCAAGATGTGTTGTGGAGAAATTGAGACGAGCTTTGATGTTCTTTTTGCTCAGCAGTGGTTTTCTCCTTGGAACTCTGCCATGCAGGCCATTTTTGCCCAGTCTTTTCCTGATGGTGGAGGCATGAACGCTGACCTTAACTGAGGCAAGTGAGGCCTGCAGTTCCTTGGACGTTGTTGTGGGGTCTTTTGTGACCTCTTGGATGAGTCGTCGCTGCGCTCTTGGGGTAATTTTGGGCGGCCGGCCACTCCTGGGAAGGTTCACCACTGTTCCATGTCTTCGCCATTTGTGGATAATGGCTCTCACTGTGGTTCGCTGGATTCCCAAAGCTTTGAAATGGCTTTATAACCCTTTCCAGACTGATAGATCTCAATTACTTTCTTTCTCAATTGTTCCTGAATTTCTTTGGGTCTCGGCATGATGTGTAGCTTTTAAGGATCTTCTGGTGGACCTTACTGTGTCAAGCAGCTCCTATTTAAGTGATGCCTTGATTGTGAACAGGTGTGGCAATAATCAGGCCTGGGTGTGGCTAGAGAAATTGAACTCAGGTGTGGACAACCACAGTTATAGTATGTTTTAACAAGGGGGGCAATCACTTTTTCACACAGGGCCATGATGGTTTGGATTTTTTTCACCTTTAATAATAAACACCTTCATTTACAAATTGCATTTTGTGTTTACTTGTGTTGTCCTTGACTATTGTTTAAATTGGTTTGATGTTCCGAAACACTTAAGTGTGACAAACATGCAAAGGAACAGGAAATGAGGAAGGGGGCAAACACTTTTTCACACCACTGTATATCCTTTTTGTGTGTATCTATGATTTTAGAGTATCCACAGCCAAACCTATTTTTTAGTTATCAGTTACTACGTTTTTATCGCTTTTTGCTAAATTTTTTGGTACGTTTTCTGGGCCTATTAGACAACATGCACCTGTGAAACCTTGACACGCGACTCGAAAAACACACCAAAAATGCAACCGCAGGTGCATTTTTGATGCATTTTCCATTTATTTAAATGGAGAAAGTGCATGCTGAAAAAAATGCAGCAAGCAGGACATTTAAAAACGTAACTGAAACAATACTGACCGGTGTAAAGAGTTCCATAGGATTTAAAGTGATACATTTTTTTCCATGCAATTTTCTTGCACTTTTAAAAAACGGATCAGTGTGAGGGCCCTTACTAGGAAGACTCCTCCCTCTCTATTTTCTCTAGTGACCACTGATCTCTGAGATGTAAAGCGATGGGAAATCAATATTGTCACAGTTGTCACCAGAACAAGAGGTGAGGGAAAATTTTCCAGTGGGGACGTCTAAGCGCCTGTTCAGTTTGTCCGTTATACTACGCCGATCATATTGTTTTCTGCGTATGTGCCCTACTCATATACGTGTGCAACTTGCATGCGTTTTTACGCAATGCAACAGGCTGTAACGCACTGCGACTCATAGTTGGATGCGGTATGGTTTTGTGACACTTCGATAAAGTTTTAAAATGTACACCCAACACGCATATGATCCTCTGGGCTAGTGTAAACAAGCCTGGAGGGCCCTTTCACACACATTTCCTGATCAGGCCTGCCTAAGAAGACTGACAGGTGGAACCGATCGGAAGCTTCATGCAGCTTTAGGCCCCTTTCACACTTGTAAGATCTGAAAGTCACACGCCTTTGACGGGACTTGAAGCAATGCCTGTGTAATCTTGAGGTCTATGGACCGCAAGTTGCATCAAAGTCAGACCAAAGTAGTGCAGGGACTTCTTTGAAGTTGCTGCGACTTGAAGTCGCACAGATATGAACGGTACTCATTGGAAATCCTGGGGTACCACTTGTCATACAACTGTGCAGTCCACAAGTATGAAAAGGGCATTAGGCTCCATTCACACCTGGGCGTTTTGGGATCATGGCAGAATCTATAAATGCCACCCATAGTGCCATCATGGGTTTGCCCAAGTCCACCGGATACAAACTGAATGTCAACAAACTGAAATCTGTCCCATTTAGCTCCGATTCTGCAGGGGATCTGCTCATGGATCCCCTACTGATTGCAGTGGACCCCACAAGCCCTTAAGTTGGATACACACTATACAACCTTTGTTGTTTGACTTCCTTTAGATTTACCTTCAATGATGTAATGCAAAGGCCTGCCTGCATACAAATTGAAAGTGTTTATGTTTGACCTCATATTATATGGCTTTGGTAAATCTAAAGGAAAAGAATCTACAGAAAATTGTATAGTGTGTATCCAGCTTTAGGCTAAATTTACACCTATGCGATTGGTGCGGCCCATGTTTGCCCGGGCACAGAAGTCCAGTCACTTGAATGATCTGCTGTACCTGTGGAAAACAGGAAGAAAAGGTCCACCTGCGCTTCTTCAGAACCGTCGCTACACGTACATGCATAGTGCTTTTGCACCACGCAGTTTCCCGCACCTGAAAACGCGCTGCATTTTCAAACGTGTGGGAGGTGCCATTGAAAATGAATGGTCCCCCCCACCCACTTTTTGCCTACATGTGCCGGAATGAGTGAGATTTGCACGCCTTCCTTCACATATGTGATCCTAACCATAGAAGCTTTCTAAGGACTTCCTGCGGCATCTCTTGGACAGGAAGTCAAACGATATCTGTTCATGGGGACAAACGCTGAAAAAAATTATAATAAATAAATAAAAAAAAAAGCCCCAAAACGTTTTACCTTTTCCCTACTCAACTAAATAATAAAAGTTTTTGTTGGCGCACACCCACTTTAGTTGGCAGCGTAACCCTCCAGACAAAAGCAGACATCGCGGAGCGATACAAAATAAGCAATGGTAAGACAAATACCTCCTTGGAGGTTGACCGGTGTCACAACGATCCCTTTGGCTTCAGTGACGGGGGAGTCCAGCCCGTAGCGACCACCATCCAGCACGGGTTTGTTGCCCGGCTCCTGCGCTGTCACGTTCACAATGGCATTGTAATAATCCACGCTGGTGGTCTCCGAGCCGCCCCGGACCACCGAGCAAGGCAACAGGACCAGCAAAGGCAAACAGTTCAGATAGCGCAGCCACCGGCTTCCAGTCATTGCTTTTTATTTATTCGAAACGCGGACGATTAAAAAAAAAAACAATCCCTTTGTACAAAAAAAAAAAATTGTGCAACTGTGTAAAAGCTCGATCCTTTCTGTGTGATGATCCAGAGCCTGTCCGAGCAATGTTACATCATAGATCAGGGACTGGGGCTAGTCCTGGAACACAGGATGGGAACACAAGTGACTTAAAGGAGCAGTACAGGACATGGGCAGATGGGAGTTGTAGTCCTGATCCCCCCCACCATAGCCCAGGGTGATCACACCACCCCCATCCAGTATGTGTATAGAGGGGGGAGCTGTCCCTGGTGCTGATGCTGCGGTTGCCTGGGGTGACGGTCCAGATGCACCCCACAGCTGGCACACAATGGGACTCTGTTCTGTGTGCCCCAGGCACTTGGAATGCAGCAGAACACAGCACACCGAGCTGGAAGTTTCCTCTGCTGTACAGCGGGCTCTGTGTAAGCGTCCGGTGACCGAGGACGGGCGGAGGGACTCCGAGCTGCACAGCGGAAAGCCCGGAACTGCTGCTGCTGCCGTCGCCGGCGCAAGCAGACTCAAGGAAGAAGGCAGAGCTAGACAGAGGAGACGGGACGGCCCGCCCACACCACGCCCCTTCACGTGATCGGCACCCCGGGCGCCCCGCCCGCTCCTGTCAAGCGGCGGATTTCGCGCATGCGCGCTACTGTGTGACCTGTCAGTGGCAGCAGACGGGGTGCGCAGACTGCAGAGTTCAAAGTGTTTTTTTTTTGTTTGTTTGTTTTGTTTTAAAGAGGAACCGCAGTCTGCTTACATAATATGTAATAAAAAGATCTTTGCCATTATGAAGCTTCCCTCCAACTACTTTGCATATTATTTTAAATATACTGTGATTCTGTACTTGCCAAATATGGTGCAGAAGGCTCCCTCCAATGATTCTGCCTGCATCCATTTTAACTGTGGGCAGTTGAAGCTGCTGCCTGTTCACTTCATGGATTTACACAGAGGCACACCTCCAGCTCTGCAGCCCTCATTGGCCCTCTTATGATTTATTCCCCCTCTCTTCCTGGCAAACTCTCACTAGAGTTAGAGATAGAGCTGAACATGTTGTCCATACCTCCCAACATTTTGAGATGGGAATGAGGGACACCTACTGGCAAATGTATGTAGGCATAGGATACGCCCCCTGCCACACCCCCTTAACCACTTCAGCCCCAGACCAATTGGCAGCCAAAGGACCAGGCTCCTTTTTGTGATTCGGCACTGCGTCGCTTTAACTGACAATTGCGCGGTCGTGCGACGTGGCTCCAAAACAAAATTGGCGTCCTTTTTTCCCACAAATAGAGCTTTCTTTTGGTGGTATTTGATCGCCCCTGCGGTTTTTATTTTTTGCGCTATAAACAAAAATAGAGCGACAATTTTGAAAAAAAAATGCAATATTTTTTGCTTTTTGCTATAATAAATAT